>PJEM01008658.1:40356-79991 GCA_004023845.1 Helogale parvula | reverse complement strand
GCTCCTTCCCTTTCCCGGCACCCTTGAAATCACAGAGCCTTGAAATGTCAAGGCGTCTGGTGTGAACCCAGACACCAGCTGCATCTCTTGCTGAGGGATCTTGGTTCCTTAAGCAGAACCTAGGGTGTCTCCTCAAAGTGGGGGGGGAGGAGGATTGAACATATGCCAGCTTTAGGCAGTACTTGGCACCCACAAATCCCACAGACACTAGTTGCTCTTTATTGCTATTAATATAGCATTTATTTCCCTCTGCTGCAGTCATTTCTTTTCAAAACCTCACTCTTTCTAGACTCTGACCCACTGGAGAGAAAAGGGGTTGGTCTTCCTCATCGCTAAACCTTCTGCTTCTAGCCCAGTGCCTGGTGCTTATTGGTGTCACATAAGGAGCATATGTCCAGTAGAAGCCACACATGCAGTGGCCAACATTTCCTGAATGCTTACGACCTGCTAGGCTGTGTCGCCATGGACACAAGGCTGTGTCCATGAATTAACTCATTTAATGGGATGGTCTTACATTGTAGCTTTTAGCAGTATTCTCATTTAACAGATGAGGAAACTGAGGCACGGAGAGAGAAATGACTTGTGTGAGGTTCCATAGGAGTCCTGGAGTTGAGACTCAAACCCGGAGGGGTTCAGACCTCTACTATTCCAGTGTCCTTCGCGGTTCGACAGTGATGCAGAGTGGGTGTTCAGTGGTCGGTGCTTGGCACACAGTAGGCATTTAGTGCGTGTGGAATACGTGTTTGAGGCCTTTATATGCTGATTGCCCAGACCAGAGGCTGGCAAGCCACACAGGTCAGCTACTAAAAAAGGGTAAAATTTCTCATTCGTCAAATTCATCTCTAGAAAATGTTTTGCCAGAGTCTCCAGGCCTGTGTACCCTTTTTCCTGGTGCCTCTCTAGACACAGCTCTCGACCTTCCCAAGAGGAGGAACGGCCGGTGATTCCCAGACAGTCACCCCCTCATCGCCATCTTTTCTTTGGGCGGTTACATGTCTTCTCTCTGTCTAGAATGTTCCTTCTCCCTCTCTCCTGCGCCTTCCCCACGGCCACTGTGATCCTAACTGGAAAGCTTGTCTCTGGTCCTTCAAGGTCCGGTTCACACCCACTGTCCTCTGGGAACTCTTGTTCAACCTTCTCCCCAGGCCTCGGCGCTCCCAAACTGAACACACAGCTGAATTATATACACTTGGCGAAGTGGTGACTGGCATGGGCTTCGGCTCCAGACACCTGGCTCCCAGTCGGGCTCCGTCACCCTGTGCACGTCTCTCTGCCAGAGCTTTAGTTTCCCCATCGGTGAAATGGTACAATCACAGCCCCAACCTCGCAGGATTTTGTGATGCATCAGTGGAAGAGCACATACACAGCACTTAGCCGTGAGGTATGAACACAGCACGGGTGCCTGCCCTGTCAGTTTTCTAGAAGGAGCCGTAGACCCCACATTGCCCTCCATACATCCTTCCTTCTCCAGTGCTCACTCGGGTGCCTCGCACACAGCAGTTGCTCAATAAATGAAAATGCGATTCAACAAAGGAAGCATTTTTTGAGCACCCACCACATACCAAGTGTGAGACAGGCAGAGACAGGTGGCAGATAAAGGTCAGGATGCGTGCACCCTGAGGTGCCACTGCCATGGGGTCATATGTTCGTTGAGGCATTTGCGCCACCAGGCTCTGGGGAGACGGAGGTTGGGAAAGTGCATTCCTGGTCCTCAAAGAGACATGACGGGGTACATAAAATATACAATGGGACAAATGACTGTTGTCCGAGAGTGTGCCTGAGGGCTCTGAGGACAGAGCCACCAGGTTGCGGTCAGTTTGTAAGGGGCGGTGGAGGAGAAGCTGGATCAGAGGGCAGTGCCTTTGTACTTGCTGGCTCTTTTGCCCGGGACACGTTTTCTCTCAGCCTTCCTGTCTCAGATGGCACGTCCTCTGGTCCAGCAGCCCCTTAGGAAAGCTACCTCCTCATTGCTGTATCACCGCACTCTGTTCATTGCTTGTCCAGCACTGACCGTGGTCCCCAGTGAATGAAAACAGGGCAAGGAAAAGGAGCTAACATTTTTTCTGAATACTTTCTATGTGCCAGACCCACTGCTCTTTAATGGACGAACGCTATTTAACCAATTTCCCCAACATCCCAGGGGCGGTGATATTATTATCCTCATTTTGCAGATTACAAAAGGGGCCCCAAGAAAGCAAATGCTTTAGCTCAAGGTCACCGGCCAGATGTAGTGGAACTGGACTTGGAATCCAGGGCCAGCTGCCTCCCCACACCCTTGGTGCTTTCATGGCACCCGGAGAGGCCAACTGCAAGAAAGGAAATGGAATGACTCGTTTACTGCTTCAGGCATTTTCAGCAACAAGTTAGTGATTTCCCGAATTCCCAGTCTGCTGTTAATACAGAAACTTGGCAGCTGGGAACCAGGCTGCGGAAAACCGGGTTTCCTTCTTAACTCAGCAGCACCACCTGCTGGTAGTGAGAAAACACTGCAGAAATGATCCGGAGGGGATCCTGAAGAAGGGACCCGAGACACCCTCCCAAGCTCTTGAGACTGAGAAAGGAACTTACTCAAGGTTACAACGTTCTTGATGGCAGGTGTGATTCTGTATCTCTTCTGATTCTCAGTACGGTACCCTTTCCCCACCCACTCCTTTCGCGAACCACTCAATGAGTGTTAATTTAGCACCTACTATGTCTTGGGCATATTTCTTCTTGTAGGTTAAAAATACTACTAAGATTAGTCTTTGGGGATTATTGTTGTATCGCTTTATTGCCTTTAGCAGCATACTTCATCATTACAACTAAGATGTATTGACCATATGGGTGCCCACTGTGTGGTTTAGTGGGTCAATCCTCTGACCCTTGGTCTCAGCTCAGGTCTTGGTGTCAGGGTCTTGATCTCAGGGTCATGAGCTCAAGTCCTGTGTTGGACTCCACGTTGGGAGTGAAGCCTACTTAAAAAAAAGATGTATTGACCATTACTATGTATCAGACACTACGCTAAAGCATTACTGAGAAAATTAAGGCTTAGGGAGGTTTGAGAACGTGCCTGGCATAGCTTAGTAAGTTACGGAAGTGGGATTCACACCCAGATCCTTCTGAGCCCAGAGCCAGAGATCTTAGTCACCGCATCATATTTATTCTTAAAGTATCTAAGGTTGGTTCAAGGAGTATCCATCCTCTAATAAGGATTTTGCTCCCATTTCAAATAATCAGTTATTTTTTGCCTAAGAGTGATATTGACTCATCTCATATTCATTACTTAAAAATTTTTTTAAGTTTATTTACTTATTTTGAGAGAGCAACAGAGCCAGCAGGGGAAGGGCAGAGAGAGAGAGGGAGAGAGTCCCAAGCAGGCTCCGCACTGTCAGCGCAGAGCCCAATGAGGAGCTTGAACTCATGAACTATGAGATCATGACCTGAGCCAAAACCAAGAGTCAAATGCTTCACCCACTGAGCCGCCCAGGTGCCCTGAAATCCATTGCTTTGTAAATCCCTGGGGGTTTATATTGAGGCTCTACCCTGTACCAGGCACTGTTCTAGGTGCCAGGGCCATAGAAGTGACTGGAACTCACCTACCTGCTCATGGTTTTATGGGAGTCAGCCTCCATACAAGCCGTGTTCTCATAGAAGCCTTGCACAACTCCTGGAGGCGCTGTTCACACTGCAACAGATGGAAAATGACCCCTTTTGAGTTGTGCAGTGCACTGTATGTGTGACCATTTATGGCAGCCCTGACCTAGTGAGATGGGAACAAGGGGCAGGGGCAAGGGGTGAAGGATGGGGAACAACACTTCCGTCTCTGCACAGAGAGGAAGGGCACTGGCATGTGAATGCTGGCAAAGCCTCGCGCACTCCGCTTTCCTGTCCTCTTCGACTGGGATGTGGTGTCAGGTTTGAGGAAATGCATCGCTGCGTGTCAACCAGCTGACCAGAAAATGAATTTCAGTTTCCATTTCTCCAATTAGCTGCCACGTTGCATTTCATCTTAAGTTCCCAGGAATTTTGCCCTCGTTCTAATTTTGGGCCGGATGGGTAGTTTCTCTCTTTTGGGTGGTTGGTTCCTGGAAGTGGAGCTCGCCAGGTGCAGGTGATCAGGTGCGGGCAAGCTGACAACCGTTTGAGAAAACCTCTGCCCAACCACAGGGTAGTGAACTCACTGCAGCTCCCGAGAACGGAGTCCTCGTGTCCCGGAAGAGGACTCAGCTCTCCGGCTTCTCCAACACCCTTGCCACCTGTGCCTCTGTGCCCGTTTGGCTTTAACTTCTAGTATGGAAACAAAAGGAGCTTTTTTTCATTTTCTAAATAAAAAAATTATTTTATAATGGCTGTACTCATCCCCAGCGCCCATCCCGAAGACGTTAATTCAGACCCCGCTGGGGAAGACACGGTTGTGGGTGAGAATCGCAGGATTGGGTTAGCACCACGGGCACAAAGCTGTAAGGCACAAAAAGGAAAAAGGTGCGCTTCCAGTCTTCCAGAAGCTTCTGGTCTGGTTGGTGCATGGGGTAATGAAGGAATGGGTCTGGGAAAAGGACCGGGTAGTGGAGGAGGTCCTTGTCACTAGACAGAAGGCAAGGCTCTCCCCTCCTCCCCCTCACCACATGATGGCAGAGCAAGGAGAAACCTCAGCCAGTGTGGCAGAGGGAGGGGCTGAGGGAGGGGCTCTCTTCTCTACCGCCCTGGGAGAAGGATGTGATCAGCTTTTGGGTTTCTCACTAATTCAGAGTAGAAAGATTCCTTTACTTTCCCATGTTGTGGGCTAAATAGGTCTTCAGTAGTCAGTCTGCAAACATAAACAGCCACGATACCCTTGTTTCTATGGGAAAATGAATTCCCTGGTCTGAGCAACTGTCTTGGAAATAAGCTATTGGAACACATCCCTTGGTCGAGTTGAAATGCCTCTGCTATTCATCATGGTGAAGTTCCCGTTGTGGAAGGAGCTGTGAATTCAGATGTTGGGGTTCCAGACTGCTCCACGCTGGCTGTGTCAGACTCTTGGACAAGTCACACCGTTTTCTTCTTTGGGGTCTTTTCTATAGGAGGGCTTGGGCTGGATGAATTCCCATGCTCTTTTGGGGTCTAAGTCCTGGGGACTGTGATTCTCTTCACTATTTACTCTCATTTCTAGCATAGTATTGCATTTCTCACTAACTAGAGGACTTCTTTGGCCCAAGGCGTGTTGGCTCCAGGTCTGTTTGTCACTCACATGTCAGCTGGTTTCTGGCTCCGTCCAGCCAACAGAGGACAGTGGAGCGTTATTGAAAGACTATAATCAGGGTATTTCTCCTCCCCTCGGCCTTCAGAGGTTACATTTCAGCCTTGTCACTGGATCCCACCAGGGTTATAGGGTGATTTCAGGACTTGGCTTCCTATGACCCTGCGTCTTCTCCTCTGTCCCTCCAGCTAGGGGGCAGTGCTGGCTTCCTGCCATAATTAATTTCTGGATTGGCTCCTTGTTTCCTGGTGGGCTTTTCAGCCCTTCCGTCACCCCATATGGATTTCCTCCTGTTCCAAATACGTAGAGTGGTTTCTGTTTACTTGGTTGGACTTTGACCTGAGACATTCGAACTTTTGTTGGTTTTACCTTATAACAGCCAGCAATAAAGATGATAATGATAATGTTGATGATTATAACCCCTTACTTGGTATACAGCCTCACATATTACAAAGCTTTCTCTCAGGTTCTGTAATTTAAGTCTCATAATAACAGTGTGATGTAAGAAAGGCATTTATCATTAATTCCACTTTACAGAAGAGGAAATGATCTCACTGAGTCACACAGCTGGTAGGTCTTGGTAGAGCTGGAACTAAAACCCGAGGCTTTGGTTTCTTATCTAACTTTCCCGCCCTCCCCCCCCAGTTGTTCTATTTTTCATCACTATGCCATCTACCCCACTGGAATGGTATCTTAATGCTACTCTTTTAGGATGGGATTTTCTGAGTGTGAGGCACAAACCATCAGTTGAAGGTATATTAGTTATGTATCACTGTGTAACAAATTACCCCAACACTTAATGATTTAAAACAGTATCATTTATTATTTTGGCAATGGTTCGTATATGCATTAATGCTTTCCTCTACCCCATATTTTCTGGGTTGATGGGTCACCCAGAGTGTGAGGATAAGGTTCAGCCTGAGAGGGCCTTGAGGTTGTGCTTTCCAACAATTTGAGCTAGAGTCTGGCTGCGGCGTGGTGAGGAGGAAGGTGGTTGGCTGATGTTTGCACTGGACAGCACTGAACATACAGGCTTCTGCCCTTGGCAGACCCTGCAGAAAAAGCAGTCTCTAGCCAACGGACAAGGTCAAGGGAGTGAAGCGTAAGCTTATTTGTATTAAAATCATTAAATGGGAGACCAAGGTGTCTTTCTCTCCATCTGTGTTCTTCACTGAGTGTTTAGCATAAAATACCACGCTAGAAGGCAAAGTGGATCCTTGCACCGTGGGGCTTACAATGCCATCAGAAAGAAAATCGTGTTATATTCCCAAGACTCCAGAGACCCGAATCTTTGGGGGAGGATCAAGGTCTCTGTAGCCATCACACTCTCTGTGTTTTCAACCATCAATAAATATTTATATTTACCTTATGCTCACCTTTTCCATTCTCTTACCCCACTGTCTAGGATCCCCTGCCAAGGACCTCACCTCGGTTATTTCTGGAAGTTCAGGGGATGGCTCCTATGTCCATGTGAACTTCGTCCTTCTGGCTCCAGTGTTCTGTTTACTCTCCTTCTTCTTGGCTGTAGCTGACTGCTCTGATGTCCACAGCCAAGCTTCAGAGGTCATTGCCAAGGCTGCTGTTGGCTGATATCTGTGCTGGGGCCATGATCTCTCTCCAGCATCCCTGTGTTCCATGCCGACCCAAGAAGAAGGCCCATCTCTGCATCTTGTCTGTTTACATAAGTCATAAGCAGGGCCACCCTGCTTCTTAATAGCTTATGGAGATTTTAAGGAAATAATTTTTCCTCCTTCTATTTCAGCCTCTCCCCTCACAGGTTCTTATACAAGCCCCAAGGCAGGGGTAAAGAGGCATAAGGGAAATCTTCTGACCACTGCACTCAAGTTGTCTCTCTACTTTCCACCATTACACCCTTTACCCCACTGGAACCGTGTCTAACACTGTCCCCTTAGAGTTATATTTTCTAAGTGTGGGGCACAAGCCATTGTTTGAGGGGGTGCTAGCTATCGATTGCTGTGTAACCAATTGCCCAACACTGAGTGGCTTAAAACAGCATCATTTAGTATCTCAGAGATTTTTTGGGTCAACAACCCAGGAGAGGTATAACTGAGTCCTCTGGCTCTCGGTCTCTCAGATGGCTGGAGTTCTCTTAAGGCTCAACTGGGAAGGGCTTGCTTTCTAGCTCACCAATATGGCTATCGGTGGGGTTCAGTTCCTTGTTGGTTCTTATTCCGGGGCATTCAGTGCCTCAGCGGCTGCTGGCTGGAGGCACACCTTGTCGCCTTGCCACATGGGCCCTTCCTCAGAGTATCTCACAATAAGGTGCTGGCTTCATCACAGTGAGCAAGTGAGAGAGCAAGAGAAAATACACACAAGGCAGAAGTCATAGTCTTTTGTAACTTTGTCTTGGAGGTGATATCATCATTTTTGCCAGTTTATTGATTAGAAACAAGTAACTAGATTTAGCCTGCCTTCAGAAGGGGATCACACCAGGGTTGAACAGCAAGAGATGAGAAGCACAGGGGACCAGCTCAGAGACTGTGTAGCATGGACAGCAGGGGTGGGGTGAAAATCATTCTGAAGTAGAGCAAATTATGGTCAAAAACAATTAGTCATTAAATTAGTCATTAGCCATTTATTTTAAAGTGAGATAGGAAAATGTTACTGGGTGTTATTGCCAAAGAAGAGGCTAAGTAAAAAACAAAAAAGTGGGGGGATCAATTTAAAGGAAAATACAAAGCACAGGCAGTTTTCAAATGGACTTGCCGGCAGGAACCATGACTTTTTCCGAACCAATGAGATACAGCAATGGTGACGGGCTGTCACTCTCACAGTTAAGTCACATCATGTAAGATTCTGTCATATCAGAAACTCTCCCTGGGGGCTTGTGAAGTAGATAAGCCTGCATGGCAAGGAACTAATGGTGTCCTCTACGATCTCAGGATAACTTCTAGATGACAGCCAGCAAAAAGGCAGGACCCTCAGTGAAAGAACCACAGGAAAATCAATTCTACCAACAACCTGAATGAGCTTGGAAATGGACCCTTTCCCAGTTGAGTCTCCAGATGAGAACACAGCCCAACTGACACCTAGATTGTAGCTTGGTGAGACCCTAAGTGGAGAACCCTATTAAACTATGCCTGAACTTCTGGCCCACAGAAATTGTGAGGACATACGGGTGTGTTGTTTTAAGCCTCTTAGTTTGTTATAATGATTTGCACAGCAATGGAAAAGAAAAACTGTAAGACATGTGTTAAAATCTAAAAAACATTTCAAGGCACAGCAAACTTAACTATATACTCTTGTTTCAAATTGCCATGACATTCCAAATATTTATGAAATCTTCAGAAGAACAGGGCCCTCAAAGCCAAATTTAACAAGTCTTGGTGAAAAATAGAGATCTGTTATCAACATCTGCAGAGCTGAGTGAAGGGCGCCTTTCTTATGGGGACCATGGAGAAGGTGGCTAATCAGGGGACACTGAGAAGACACCTTGCAGCAACAAAGCAAAGACTTGCTGAGGATTGTGCAGGAAAGGGACTAGATAGTGTATTCACTTTTTCCTTTTAAGTTTGTAATCTGGTAGGAAAATGATGAAAGAGAATGGTGGGAAGTTGATGCTGGTTTAGTCAAAGAGCAGCTGTCTTTTGGCAGCAGGGAGTCTAATTTACTTGTGAATGCTTAGCTCTGGCCGGCCACAGACTCTGCAAGCATTCACATCACGACGATGGCTGGGACTGCCACGACTAGAGAGTGAGGCCCTGATCTTCAGCTAACTAGTAGTTGGTATTAAAGGGGTCTGTTGAGATAGAGCACCACATTGTAATCAGGGATTTGATTCTCTGACTTTCTCCATAGCATCTATCAGTGGCAACATCTATCTAATGTAGTAGGGATAGTTATATAACTTGTGCTATTTTCATGTAAAGGGTATTTTTCATTGAAGAATTTGTCTTAGTTTGGG
This sequence comes from Helogale parvula, assembly GCA_004023845.1. Taxonomy (NCBI): domain Eukaryota; kingdom Metazoa; phylum Chordata; class Mammalia; order Carnivora; family Herpestidae; genus Helogale; species Helogale parvula. The sequence continues at coordinate 70,848 of PJEM01008658.1, read as the reverse complement.
ATCCAGAGCAGATCCGGTTTGGGATGCCAGCAGTTAATTTGGAGGTGATCTGAGGAAGCTCCTTTAGGGGTGAGTAAGTGAGCCAGGGAAGGGAGGAAGCCAGTGAAGGTGCCTGAATGAGTCTGTTGCCACTGCAGGCATCTGTGACTCACTTGTGCTGGGGACCTTTTAAGGGGCAGTGTCGGCTTATCTCAGAATTTCCCCATTGAGGAGGAAGACAACTGGGGTGTTTATTTACTAATTCTGGTCCTCTTGAGAGTTAGTCATGGAAGGTCTGTTCCCTGATCTGCCCCCAGAAAGAGCCAGGTGCACTCCTGTGGCAGAGAAAGAGCTTAGATCAAGAGAAAGAAAGGTTTGGAAGAAGGCAGAGGAGTGTATGGGAACTGTCGCCAGACCACAGGTGACCTATGGGGGTGGGCTGATGAGATGCGAGCAGGACACTGGTGTATATGAAGTATAACCATAATATCCAAGGGGAAAAGCAACCCTTAACAGGACATGCTTATTCAAACACACTGAACAACCGAAGCTCACTTGGAGAGACAGTCTTCTAGGTCACAAGACACTATAAACCGATTCAAACAAAGGTGCTGTTGGATCAGGGACCCCCAGACACACCTGTCACCTTGCATCATAGCACCAGCCTCAGGCCTCTCTTTGGGGTCGCCTTTAATTGGTTGGATGCTGGGCCCATTAATGACCAGGCAACAATGGCAAGACCAGGGAGGTATAAGGCAGGACTCCAGCGAGAATTCTGAAACTTTGACATGCTAGACCCATCTGTGTGAGTCTTAGAATATTCTCACCATAGCAAGTATCCTTTGCATTAAGAGTTATAAATCACCTCTCATTTGTTTTATTTTTTGAATGTTTATTTAATTTTGAGAGGCAGACAGAGAGTGAGCAGAGGAAGGGCAGAGAGAGAAGGAGACACAGAATCTGAAGCAGGCTCCAGGCTCTGAGCTGTCAGCACAGAGCCTGATGCGGGGCTCAGGCTCATGAACTGAGAGATCATGACTGAGATGAAGTCAGCTACTTAACCGACTGAGCCACCCGGGTCCCCCAGTCACCTCTCATTTAAAACATGGCAGGTAGTTGAGATTATTAAGATTAAAAATGAACTTCCTTGGTCTAGAAGGGAGGGCATTGGCCCAATACTAAGATTTTGACTTAAGTTCTTAATATCCAGATGATGAACAGATAGAGAATTACTTTTCGAACTCAGGTCACTCCTATGATCAATGACATTAGTAATTGCTAACATTTATTGAGTGATTACTCCATGCTGGGCTCTGGGCTGTCTTCTCCATATGCCTGACCTCATCACATCCTCACAACTGCCCAGCTAGAGAGATATTCTGAAATCTCTGATTCATATGTATGAGAATGAGACTCAGATTAAGTAACCTACACAGATCCTGAGAATAGCAAGAGCGGATTGGGGATGGGAAGCCGGGTGTGACTCTAGGAACTTGGGAAGAAGTTTTGTAAGATGACTTCTAAGACCGTGTGTGTTCGGTGAGCTGATTCCATGGGCCAAGGAGCAACTGGGTTGTTCTTGTTAGATTAGGGTCCTGGGTTTTACAAAACGCTATTGTGAAAACGCCATCAAACATCTGGTGTTAAGTGTGGCAGATTCCAAACCACTGTGTGTGCGTGGAAGCATCTGTGTGTGCTGAGTAGTGGAAACAGCCTCTGCGGACCACCCCACGCTCTAGCATCAGAATGTGAGGCATCCCAGAAACAGTCTGTCTTCTGCAGAATGGGAGGCTCTGCAGTAACAGTGTCCTGGGAGTTGGGTGACCAAGACGCTTATTTTGGGTTCCACCCTTTGCTGGCTGTTTGACTTCAGGCAAGGGACTTAGTCACCAGGGAACCTACTTTTCTCATCTGTAAAATGAGGATAATGAGACCTGACTCTTGCCTTCCTCACAGGGAGGGCAGGAAGCTCCTGAGATCACCTCACCAGAGTCTTTTGATCTGCTTGAAAGAATCCTCCTTAATTGCCCAGCCAGGCACTGGAGCAGCTGGGCGAAAGTTTTACGACCCAAGATTCCCACAGCCCATAATCCACATGCTCCCAGAAGCCCTCTGAGGCTTTCAGTGATAGATTCGGCTGGCAAACGTTCCGCCGGGCCATCAGCAGAGATTTCTCAGAGACTGAGTCATAGAAGAGGCAGTTTCCCAGGGGTGTCCTTGCCAAAGCTTCCATGTATTTGTGTCATACTTCTTAAGAGTTCCTATGTGCACATGGCCATTTCTCATCCTCCCCTGACTTGTCCACATGGTCAGCTCTGGCATCATGGACAGCTCTTGACTACTTTAGCCTGGATATGCACTCTGCCCTCTGGTTCAAGTTTGAAAAGGCTTCTTCAAGAGAGTGGCGTGTCTGCCTTCTTTCTCATTTCTTGTCTGGACCATCACAAAAGCCTCTTAAAGAGCCTCCCTGTCCCCAGTTCTGCTCTTCTTTGTGTCTGCTGCACGCAACCTGATCGGTAAGGCACACTGCTTCCCCATCGGTGCTTCCCCGTTGTCCATGCAATAAAAATGCAACAAACAACCTGGCATTTAAGGGCCTGCCCCCTCCCCTAACTCGAAACCCGGCGTCAAATGTCCACTCTTGCCTCATTTCTCATTTCTCGTTCTTTCCCTGGTTGGTTCATCTATTCAGTCAATGGTTCTGCTTTACTTGCCTGCTGCCTCCTGTGTGCCAGGAGCTGTGTTCCACTCTGGGGAACAAAATAAGGCCTCTGTGAGCTCATAGCCTCAGGGCAGATATAGACATGAACTCTGGTGAGCGCCATGTGCTTTGATAAGCACTATAATATGGGAAACGGAGGGTCTACAAGAACCCATTCAAGGGGAACCTAACGCTGCCTGGGGTGAGGGTACCATGTCGAGCCCCCAAGGATGAATAGAATGAGAATGGAAACGTGTCATCAAGAATGACTTAGCTATGAAGGACGGAGTGGGGATTTCGGGAGACTGACACCGCAATGGCAATTCATGGCTTGGCAAGAAGCCCAGTTCCTGCAAGTCCTTGTAAGCCTTGTCCGGAGGACTGGCTCTAACCTAGAAGAAAAGGAACTAGCAGCAGGGAGGTGATGTGGTCACCACCCTCCTGACTCAGCAATCTGTCAAGTGCTCTCAGACTCCAGGGCCTTCACCAGGCCTAGCCTTTCTTCCTGAAAGAGGCCCCTCCCTTCCTCGCCCCCCCACCCCCCTCCCCCCATTCTCCTCCTGTTACCCTCCCACACCTTTCACGCTCACCTTCAAATGCCATCTGCTTTTCGAAGACTTCCTGGATCCGGGGGTCTGCATGTTGCCATTTTTCACATTCTCCCTTGTAACCCTTGTAAATGTTTTATGTTAGTTGAACCTGCTTGTCTCCCTCCCTGGACCAAAATCTCCTTCAAGGTGTGTTTCCCCTGGGATATTTACCTTTGCATTTCCCACAGCACTTAGCATCCAGTGCTCTGAGCCAGGCCTCTCCCAAACCCTAGTTCCATTGTTTATTAGCAATGTGATCTTGGACAAGTCACTTTATCTCTGAGACCTCGAGTTGTCTCATCTATAAAATGGGGTAATGATTTTTATTACATAGGATAATTGTGAGGATTAAGTAAAGTACCTAGTTAGCACTCAATAAACATTAGTCGCCTTCCTCCCGCCTCTGGTCTCTGGTTCAGAAAGATAGTTGCAACATCCTGGGAGAGCATCAGCCGAGGGAGGAGTGCCTCGCTTTTCCCATGGGTCCCGAGGAAGTATCGGGCACATCTGGGAGACCTCAGGTGCACGGGCTCCCTGAGCGGCCGGCCGGGGAGGCAGGATATCAGCGGTGCTGCCCGGAGCCTTGGGTATCAGCGGTGGTCACTGAGCATTTTTGACAACTTCCAAGGAGTGCTCATCCTTACCGTAAACAAAAAGAAAATGCTGAAAATGATTTGCAAAAGCAAACTAGATAGTATGAGTCTCCATGTCTAGGATTATGCCCTAAACCAAGGTGTGCTCGCAGGGGGAGGTAAGCAGCGGTCTGCCAATGAATGCGTCACTTCCTCTATGGCCCTGGGGCTGCTCAGTCTGTACAGAATCTGTACTGTGAGGTTACAAGGGTCATTGTCATGGTTGGGGTCATCGCCATAAATGGCAGCCTCCTCCTCCTCCCCTTCATCCACTCACAGCTGCCGTGGGGGTGGGTCCTCCCACTCCTCACCTCCCATGCTATTCTACATAGACCCCGTCTGCAGCCATAGCCTCATGGGTCACTGCGTTGCTTTTATCCATACTTGATTCTTACAGTAGCCCCGCGAGGTAGGTAAGGCAGCTACCGTTGTTTTAGTTGGCAAGGGATTGGGGTGCAGAGAACCCAGGTGACTTGCTCAAGTCACAGCCCAGGTTGGGAGTGGAGGATGTATGGGGCCAGGGCTGAGACTCGGGTGATTTGAAGCCTGCAGAGGGGACAGCCTTCTTTCCTGGCAGAATGTCACCATGAAGTCTGAGGAATTTTTGTCTCTTTTTCTACTTCCTTGTGGTCCTTGGAATACCTACTGTGTGCCCAGGACATGCAGATGTTGGTGGCATGAGTAGAGATTAAAAGAGCACGGGAAGAGGAAAGATGAGATTGCCTTTGGGTTCATGGGGCTGGTGTGACTTTGAGAATATCCCACAGATGCTCCCCCCGCCTTCCTGCCTTGGCACGCAGATGTGTGAAATTGCAGGGACACATCTCTCTGTCCTCTGTGGCAGTGCTAGGGACAGATCTTTGTCTCTACTGCTTTACTCGTGCTTCCTCACGGGGAAGGCAGAAATGCCATCCTACTGGGGATACGGGGAAGGCAGGACTGGTGTTCATTGGGTCACATTTGTCTATTGAGCCGGGTGGACATTCCAAGCCGTGCGTTGCCTGCTTTCTTCTGGACCCACCTCAATTCTGACACAGTTCCTTGCACTTCTACTTTTCACACTTTAAACTGCTCTCTCTCTCTCTCTCTGCGGGTGTTTGGGGGAAAAGTTTTGAACAAAGAACAGAAGTGTTTCCCTTTATTGAGCCAGCCTCTTAATGAATTTAAAAAACTAGCCAGGCAGGCTGTGAAAGGTTTAGAATTCCAAGGGACACATATCAGCAGGTGGATTTTTCAACAAGGCACCTTCCCTTTTCTACTCACGATACTATTGGATACAGTCAGCCATCACCTGCATTGCAGTGTATGCTCTCTGCCAGGGAGATTTCTTCCCTGGGATTGTTTCAAACGATTCTGGACTGTGAAGACCACCCCCCTCTCCCTGCTCCCACTCCCAGCCACCTCCACGAGGAGGCTCCTTCACGGTCAAGGTCCTAAGACATAATTTGGTCACTGCTTGCCTAGCGGCGAGGTGACCTGCTTTCCTCTTTTATACTTGAGACATTTATTCTTTGACAACAATGACATTTAATTGCTATTTCTTCTTTCACATTTGGGGCCCTGGGAACCTGGTTTCCTCTAATCTCTAATGGGCTTATTGCAGAGTCACAGACATAGAAAAAAAAAATCTCATGATTGACAGCAAGATATAGAGACTTTGAAGAACACCTCATCTTCCGTTCCCTTCTCGTACTGTAACATCCACAAATTACCTCTTGGGAAAGGCAGAGCCCCAGGCTTGAGTACTGGGTTTTCTTAGAGTTTGTCAAACCTTTGTTTTTTCTCAAGAGAAGGGTGGAAAGTCACATGACAGGTGCTTGGCCTTCAAGGTGGAACTTCTAAGTCTGGGTACTTGCGGGGAGCCCTGTCAATGTCAGCACTCTGACCTGTGAGAGCTGTGTGGGTGGGATCCCTCTGGTGGGAGGTAGGAAGTGCTGGGCTGTGGTGTTCAAGTCCAGCGGCAGATCATAGTCACCCCGACCGCTCGAATCAGAGTCCCTGGAGGTGGGCCCAGGCACTGGGTTTTTTAAAGAAAAGCTTCCCATACCCAAATATGGATATGATTCCCAACCCAGCGTCTACTATACAGTATGACCCACTGGTCTAAGGCAGTCTCCAGCTCTAAAGACTTACAAAATTCAAGTAAAGTGAAAAAAGCTTATCTCTATAGTTCTTTCTATCTATTATCTAATAGGAAGAACCTAGAGGGAGAAGTACCCAGTACCTTGTGGGAGAAGTACTTAGACCGTGTGGGAGAAGTACCTAGTATCTTGTGGGAGAAGTACTTAGTACTTTGTGGGAGAAGTCCTTAGTACCTTGTGGGAGAAGTGCTTAGTACCTAGCAGAAGTACCTAGAACCTTGTGGGAGAAGTACCTAGTACATAGCAGGGGTACCTCGTACCTTGTGGAAGAAGTACTTGGCATCCAGAAGGAGAAGAAAGGGTGAGCAATGGTATGCACAGCTCCAACACCTCCTAAGAACCTGGGGTCTTTAGACCCTCACCATGTAATGCTCACACCAGCTCCTCAAAGCAGGTCCACCATTCCAGCAGAATTCAAATGAAGTTCAGAGACATGCTGAGGTAGCGAAAGGTAGAACCAGGATTTGAATGCAGGCCTGCCTGGCCTGCAAGTCCAGTTTCTTTGCTCCTTACCTATCCTTTGGATAGCGTCCAGTGGGTCAGATATAGCCTATGACCCCTGTGATAGCATTTAAAACTCTTCCTTCCCTGGAAGGCCCTGGACTATAGGGTCTGTTATAACTACCCCCTCCAGATTGCCTTGGGAACCCCAAGGGCCAAGAGTGTTTTCCTTTTGGTTCACAGGACCACCAGCATTCCCCCAATTCTCCCAATGTCGGCCTCCCCTCACAGCCTGCCCCGCACAGAAGCACCCAAGTATTTTTTATCCATATCCCGATTTCCAGCTTAGAAAGAACAGTGCCCATAACCACATCTCCCTCTGAACTGTCATTTCTCAAGATCCCTCCAGGAACCAGGGACTGTGATATGCAAGTCACAGAACCGTGGATATGGACAGCGCTTTCTGATTGTTCCTCTCGGGTTGTTCTGTTCTCTTCAGCTGGGCAACGGCGTCAAGGGGCATGGCAGCCTGAGGAGGAAATGTAACAGGTCTCCTGGTGCCCATTAAAGCCAATTATACAAAAACTGTACAAGAAGCCGGGCCCAGCAGAGGCACGGTGACGTGCGTGGAAGGGTTTTGAGTCACAGGAAACGCCATGGGCATCAACAGTCCGGCCTGACCTCCCTCCTCCCCCGTGCACAGCTGATGTGACCCCAGGGCGTATTCCTGTAGGTGGTCCTGTCCTTCGGAAAGTCAGGTCCATCTGGGAGTCATGGTCAATCCTGAGGATCAGCTTAGAGAAGGCCGTGGGCAGACCAGGAGGTGTTGGGAAGATGGCAGCCAGCATGGGGAGAGGGACTTGAATCCGCGTCTGACAAGGGAAAGAAAAAGAGCAAGGGCAGTTTGCATGAACTTGAGCGGACTCAGGAGAGAGCAGCAGCCGCCCTCTGCACGGCGTCCAGGGCTGCCTACCGCCAGTCAGGACAGGGCTGGGCCATGCTGCAGTCACTAAATAAGCCACAGAGGTCACAGCGGTGTAACAAATACGATAGCTTATCTCTCCCTCTGTGCAAGTGCAATTCGGGTGGTGAGTTCGCTTCGGTTTTGTGGTAACACCATCTGGGACATAGAGCCTTGGTGACAGCGTCCAGGAGGACAGAGAAGAGAGGGAGTCGGGTATCAGCTTCAAGCTGCCTCAACCTGGATGTGACAGAGCCTTGTGCCCAGTGACGCCGACAGCATTTACTATCTGGCACGTTGGGGACAACGTTTGCCAGTCTGACACAGCAAATCAGCTGGCTTCTGCAATCTTCCCTTCTCTTTATTCAACATGATTTCTGTGACGCCACTGTTTTAAGTGTTTTATGAATATAAACTCCTGACTCCTTAGAATAGCTCGGTGGGGTGGATATTATGATCCCCATCTCTCAGACCAGCAGGCGGATGTCTGGAGATGTTACGTGAGTTATCCACAGTCACGTAATAAGTGTGCGGGTGGCCCAGGGTTCAAAACCAGGCGCCGGGGTTCCAGAATCCTCTGCGTGCCGTGAAAGCTTGCTGTGAAAACATGGGCTTGAGGTGCTTGCGGGCGACGAGAAGTGGGAATGCTCAGGGCTCATCAGCTTGCAGGGAAGCAGGGAAAGCAGAGAGCACTGGAGCCAATTCTGTCCTTTATCAGAGGATGGCTAGGCTTCTGGGGAAACTGAGGCCCCGGAAGGGAAGTGAGGTGTTCAAATGTTCCCCAAAAGCTCTGGTGGCTCTAGCAGGTTAAAGATTAGGGAGAGTGGCTGAACCAAAGCTTCTAGATAACAGCAACAGGGGTGTTTTCATTACGGAAAGTGAAGGACAGACACAAAGGGAGAGAGAAGAATGTGGTGGACCCCCCACGCCCTTTCCCCGGACTAACAATCCGCCACATTTGGCGCATCTCATTTCACCTATCACCTGCTGGCGATTTCAGAGCGGGGAGTGGACTTTTTACCATAAATCCTGGACATCCTGTTATTTTACACACATGTACCTCGGTGTCCAAATTCACTTTGGTGGAGGATTTGGGAGAGAAAGGGAGACATAGAGCAGCCCTCTGGGGCGGGGCCGGCCCCTGGGACCCGGGAGGGCGCTGCCTTTTTCCACGACTGTCAAAGGAAGGTTTGCACATGCCCGTTCCTCCCTGGCCCTTGATTCCCTCCCCTGTGAGTAATGCCAGTGCCGACCAGACTCGGGGCTCGGGGGGAGGGGGGGCGGGGACTAAAGCGCCTCGTGGAGCATTGTCTGCAACCAAGATGGAAAAAATAGGATCTTGAGTGGATCCCTTATTCACAACCATCCTCCTTTTCTCAAAGCAGCCCATGTGGGGCCTCTGTGCCCTGCGGGTGGGCGCCCACATCAGCTGAGTCACGCGTGCTGTCCCTATTATCTTATTTACCCGAATTTGTCATTTTCTAGCAGCATGACTCACCCCTTGAAAGGGAAGCAGAGCCTGGAGAGATGAACCCCTGGTCAAAACCCCGTACAGCCCCGCCTTTGGAAGCTGAATCTTCCCCTTTGAACTCTGATCTGAGCACCCAAAAGGGGTGTGTGTGTGTGTGTGTGTGTGTGTGGCCGTTCAGAGGGGCGTTTGGCTGGGCTAGGCGGCCTCGTGTAATTCTGGAACCTCTGTTGTTGCTCTCCAAGCTGCCTGCTGGGTCTTCCCAGGAAGCGTGTTCTTTTCCATCACGCTGGACGGGGCCTCCCGCAGCCCAGGAGAGAAAGGTGTGTGCCCAGCAAGCAGAGAAGGCCCCTCCTTGGGGCAGCCAAGGTGGGAAGCAGGAGGAGGACCACTTCCTCGGGCCCTGGAGCACGCCCGCACTTTGCCCACCTCAGGCTTGATAGCAGCCCCTTGATGCACGGTTGGCCCCTGTGCCGGACACGGGTGCTGCGCTCGGTCCCCTGTGAACATACCAGTTGGGAAGAGAGCCAGGGAATCTGTTTATGTCATCTCTGAGCCTGGACTGACTGGGCTTTGCACTTCCTCTATACCCCCCTTCCCCCCCCTCCCTGTCACTTCTTCCTTAGGGACATTTTCATACTGACTTTTAATTGAACAGATGCTCACACAGCACTCTTCGACCAGGCACTGTTTACGTACTTTAGAACTATTAGCTTATTCTAACCTTCAGACTGACCCTGGGAGGCAGGTAACATTATCCCTGCTTTACAGGTGAAGAAAATCAGGCAGGGAGAGGTCCTCTGTGCCCTGCGGGTGGGTGTCCAGAGATGAGGGTCTGCTAGCCTCCCTCCAGGGTCTGCGTCAGAATCCCTAGGCTCCGTCATCTCATTTAAGTCCTACAACCACCCAGCAAGGTAGGGATTATTCCCATTTACCCAGGATACCGAGACTCAAAGAGGTTAATTTTGCTCGAGGTCACACAGACATAAGTGACAAGTGGCAATGGAATTTGCTTTTGTCTGGCTCCAAGATGACACAGACTGTACTAACTGCTCAGATATGGAGGAAGAATATTCTACCTTTATGGGTGTATATAATACGAGTGGATTCCTTAAATCTCCTGTAGCCAGTCAAGAGCACCCCCCCCCCACCCCCCCCCCCCCCCCCCCCCCCCCCCCCGCATTACCTGAATTCTTCTTTCTCTTCTTCCATTTTCTTCCTGTCACAGTGTTTGGACCCTCTAGTAGGATGGTGAACAGCAGGGCATCACCAAGGACATACTGTATTGTCTTTGACTGTAATATCTGCTAATATGTTCTTCTTTCTTTCTCAAGGACAGTGGTTTTCTGTGCCTCTTTGTGTCCAGCAAGAACCCTCAGCAAGAACCCAACATCAGAGAGAAGATGCTGCAGGTACTGACTGTGGTACCTCTTGCTTCCAAGGGAACTTGGACAAATCATGGAACTTCTCTGATCTTCAATGTTACCGTGAAGCACTGGACAAGATTTAGGGTTGGTTGTTCAAATTTTTACATTTAGCTTCTTTTTTTTTTAAGTTGTAGAATATGTTGGTTACAAGAAATCTTAAAAGTACCTCCAAATACAAAATAAGTACCATATTTGTTAATGTGTCATGGCGGCCAAGAAGGGCTCAGCAGAGCTTACATTTGGAAATCACTGGATTAGATAATAACACACTGCATGATTATGTGAAGCCAAGAGGGTCAGGATATTAGTTTTCTAGGTAAAAAAAGTTACCACACATCTGATGGCTTAAACAACTGAAACACATTGTCTTACGGTTCTGGAGACCAGAAGTTCAAAATCAAAGAGTCGGCAACGTCATACCCCCTCCAAAGACGGTATGGGAGAATCCGCCTTGCCCCTTCCTGCACTTCTGGTGGCTCTGACAATCCTTGGCATTCCTTGGCTTGTGGCTGCCTCACCCACAAGCTTCTCTCTTCACATGGCCTCCTCCTCTGTGTTCTGTATTTTCTCTTTCATCTCTTCCAAGGACGCTTGTCGTTGGATTTAGGGTCCACCTGGATAATCCAGCATGTTCTCAACTCAAGATCCTTAACTTACACGTGCAAAGACCGTTTCCCCAATAAGATCATAGTCACAGGCTCCGGGGGTGTGGATGTGGACGTATCTTTTGGGGCCAGCATTCAATCTGCCATCGGTAATAACTTTTAAGCATCTAGTATATACCTGGCATTGTGCGAAGCATGCCAGACAACAGAGATAACTAAGATAAAAATGCTACTCTCTGGAAGCCTCTGGGCTCATTGGAGAATCTCTGTTTAATTTCCGAACTCCTCCCTCCCTTTCTTCCTTTCAAAGACAGGTTTGTGGAGATATAATTTACATACAGTAACCTTCACCCTGTTTAGGCATCCAGCTGAGGAAACAGGCTTAGAGAGGTAAGATCATTGGCTCAGGCCTACGCAGAGAGGAAGTGGTGGAGCCCGGGATTTGAACCCGTGTTCCTTCTCCTCGGGGCCTGCATATCAAACCAGCCTTCTCCACGGTGTCTACTCTTTCTCTGGGTGCCTCCAACTCATCTGTCAGATGAAAACCTGGCAAGATGCTTTCTAGAGGATCTTAGAGATCTGACATTGGAAACCTTCATGGTGAAGGGCAGAGAAGCACTCTTTATTCAAAGGAGCCCTTCAGGGCGAGGAGAATCTTCCCGAGATGGAAATGTGCATGCCTCCTAGACGCATTTAGCTGATTTGTGTCTGTGTGCTGGTTAAATGGATTTACAGCTCATGATATTTCATTTCAATTTAACTAATCCTCACAAAATGGACAAGTAATTTAAGTGGTTCCATGAAGGAACTGCAAACTGAAGATAATATTAACGAGGCAAACCCCAGGGAGCTGTGGGAGAGTGGCTGGCTAGGGGCTTCTGTAACTCCTAGTGCTTGCCACTTTTCGGGGAGAGACGATAAAAATAATGGCGGTCAATTACCTCAATCACAGCATGGGTTAAAAGACTTAGAAAATTATTAAGAAGACTGTTTGAAATACAGTCTTTCATCCACTATGGTTCAGGATGAGTCTCTCTTTGTGTCTTGACATAACTGATGAGGGTATGAAGCCATTGCAATTAGTAAGACATTAAAATTTTTTTTTCCAACTGGTTAAGGGCATGACATATTCAATCCAGCCCTTTACAGATTTGGCTTAAATTTCATAATTTTGAAGTGGTTACTTAAGAACAAAAGTGAGAGGCCATAATCCAATGGTCAAACACTTGCTCCTCTTGCCATGGTAAAAAGGGCTAAAGGAATATCAGAAAACAACCTAGTGACACATTAAAATGGAGTCCTGGGTCGCTAAATATTGTTTCAAGATGCACATAGCCCTTGTTGCTGAAGAATTGAAGGGACATCAAACCATTCAGTGTGAGAGGTCTGGTATGCGAGTGGTGGAAAGTACAATATTCCCAGCACGTTGCAGCTTATGCTGTTTCTAGATTGTTCATTTCAGTCATGAAACACATTGGAGGCCCCTTTCTTGCGAGCTCTTTAAGGAAAGATGTGCCAGAAAAAATTGCATTCTCTACAGTAAATGAATTTCTTAACAAAAGCAATACTTTGGGTATTTATGTCGATTAGAGTTGAAAAACAATTTCCTGAGCTAGCACCTTATGTGAAATTTATTTACTGCACTGTCCACAGCAAACTGTGTGAGCCCAGAAGTTTAAGCCACAAAAAGCACAGAGCATAATAGGCTTCCATTGATGTGGACCACGATAGAGAGGCAAGAAGTTTACATACGGCAGAACTTTTATAACACTCTGTAATGAGATTTCCAGGAAGTATGCCTGGAAGTACTTTATTCAAGAAGGGATTCCCTTTTGGCCAAGTATTCAAAATAGTGAGTGAACACATCCAAGGGTTCAAATGATTTGATCTTTTCTAGGCAGACAGGTGGCTGTCAGGAGTGAGCTTAGCAGGTACACTTGAAAAAAAAAACATAAACAACTCACTTAAGTTGTCCCCACAGGGTAAATGTCACCACTTCATAATGAGACAGTAACTGCCTTTTGAAGAAACTGGAAAACTGCAGTGAGATACCATCCTCCGTGCACCAAAGTGACCAAAATGAAAAAAGACAGACAATGCCAAGAGGAGGCAAGAATGTGGAGCCCTCGGACCTCCCACCTTGGCCGGAATGTAAATTCATGGAACCCGTCAGACAACTGTCTGGCACTACCTACAAAGCAGAACATGAGCGAACCCAGTGACCGAGCAATCCCACTCCAGGGTTATATCTGACAGAAACGCAAACATGCTCTCGGAAGGACAGGCTTTGCAATACGCATAGCAACCCTGTTTTTAATCTACGAATGCTGGAATTTATCCAAAGTCCCATCAAAAGCAAACGGGATCAACCTACTGTGGCTTTGCGGGGGACAATCCTCTAGGTAATGAGAATACGTGATCCGTGACAACTTCAGTGATACGGCTGAGTCTCACCAATAAAGGTTTGAGCAAACCGAGCCAGACACACAAAAAGGTGCCTCCTGTATGATTTCACTCATGTTAAGTTAAAAAAACAAGCCAACCGGGAGAAATGAATCTGAAAGCTAGGACGGTGGTTACCTTGGCAGTGGAAATAACTGGAAAGGGCACAAAGGAGCTTTTGATGATGTGACTGCAGATAAGGTTCTGTTTCTTGTTCTGTGTCTTTAACTGGGCGTGCTCAGTTAAATACAAATACATCATCCGTACGCTTGCGATGTGTACCTTTTCCCGAATGAGTATTGTTCTTGAACACAAAGGAAAAAATGATACTTTCCCCATGAAGAAGTGTTTGAGCCCTGACAATGTGAAACATTTCCAGGGGTAGTATTGTTAAAAATGATGTTTTAACTGAGATCTGTGTTCCTGGAAGGACTAAAACAGAATATTCTAGTCTGTTTTAAGATTCCAAAGGTAATGTTATTGAGTGTTCAACTAGTGGTTTTCTTTTTAATTCCAGTAAATTGTGGGGAGAATGGATTGTTTTCAAAGAGTCTGGAGAAGTACTAGCCAAATTTCCCCAGAAATGTTTGCATAACTGGTAGATGGAACTGAAAAATGAGTATTATGACTGAGTAAGGCAACACCGTTGTGCTTCTTTCATTTGAATTTACACGCCTTTCCCAGCGGTGACAGGCACTAAAAGCAAGTGTCAGAACAAACTGAATGTAGGACCAAACCATTAATCACTGTCATACAGATTAATCCAAGATGGAAAAGACTTAGAAAAGCCTATTCAAGATCATATTAGTCTCACTAAAAGAATTTTTATTATATCAACAATTTTTCATGAAAAGAAAAAAAGTTCTTAAGAGTCGCTAAATAAAATAAAAATTATAAAAATTATTTATTTCATCTTGATTTCAACCTCTTAAATTGACATTGTATATATATTTTATAATATTGATATTACATTAGAATAATAGAATGGTCAGATTAATTAAAAATATATATGCATACACTGAAAGTCTATGCTTGCAATTTCATTGTTGATAAGGCACTCAATCAGAAGAAAGCTCAGAGACTGTTGGTCTCCACCAGCAGTCAGCCTTTAGAAACACGTTATTTTTTTCATAGTTTATTGTCAAGTTGGTTTCCATATAACACCCAGTGCTCAACTCCATGCCCATCACCCCCTTCCCCTCTCCCCCTCTCTCATCAACCCTCAGTTTGTTCTCAGTATTCAAGAGTCTCCCATGGTTTGCCTCCCTATCCCCAAATGTTTTTTCCTCTTCCCCTCCCCCATTGTCCTCTGTTAAGTTTCTCCTGTTCCAATTATGGGTGAAAACATATGATATCTCTCCTTCTCTGCCTGGCTTATTTCACTTAGCATGACACCCTCGAGCTCCATCCATGTTGCTACAAATGGCCAGATTTCATTCTTTCTCATTGCCATGTAGTATTCCATTGTATATATAAACCACATCTTCTTGATCCATTTGTCAGTTGATGGACATTTAGGCTCTTTCCATGAGCCTTTCAGCTATTGTTGAAAGTGCTGCTAGGAACTAGAAACAAGTTATTTTAATTGATACGGGTGAGGAACCAAAGAGATGAAGTACTGACTCCTTAATGCTCCACTTACTGTCAAAATGTGCGATTTTGAGCAATCAGTCATTGTATCTGGATCTGGGTGTTCTCCTTAGTAGAACAGAAAGTTAGCACCTGTTGGAAAAAGTTTGTCCAGGTAATTAAATGAGTCAATATACGTAGATTTCTTAATACTTTGAGTAGCTTATGGAGGTTTAATCAATAGTCCCTTCTACTGCCACATAGTCATTTACTAGTGTTTTCCAAACTTGCCTCATGATAAGGATCTTCTGCATGCCTAGGAATATGTTTAGGTGTATCTCAGATTTTCTGAATTAATTCTTCATGGCTAGAACCTTGGAGGTTGTATCATTAGAAGGTACGTGACCAAGCAAGTTTGAGAAAGACTGATTTACAAGGTGCTGAAGCTCTCTTCCCTTTAACAATCAGCTCCATGTATGAGTCTTACCCCCAAAGAGACAGAAACTCTCAGGACCATCTCTGTTCTGTCCAGCGTCCAGCCGGGACCTCTATAACCCACTGGGTGGAGAAGGCCAAGGTGAAAGCTCCATGTCAAGGATGATAAACAAAAAATGGGTCCTAGTTGGTGGAGTATAGCATTGGAGAGACTGAGAGAGGCATATAGGAGGAACGTCCCCCTTGGGCTTGGGCTCAGAAGTAGAGCTACTCCTTGGGGGGTAAGTGGGAGACACTGGAGGGAAAGCATGGGGCTCAGGCACACTGGGAAGGCTTTGAGTCCTAAGTCCTATGTCCAAGGTGGGACCCAACCACAACTGACCAATAACATTAGACAGGTCCAGGATAGGACAGACTGGGTGCTTTACATTTGACCTTGTTGATGAAGATCCATGCATTCCATTCTCATTGACTTAGGAGAGACTGCTCCTTGAGTTGGGAGCTTGTCCTGTGCATGAGGACAAGCAGGCAGAGGAGGTGCCTGCTTATTCAGGCTTGCCTACACTAGGAGCTTAATAAATGCATGCACATTCAGCATTCATTTGGGTAATCCCACCGAATCTTCTCTTGTCATTTTGTCTTCTGTGCATCCAAATAGTTCCCCTGTTCCTCTCCATGCCTGTGCAAGGAAGAGTGTCCGGGTTGGGCAGCACCGCCTCCCAGGGCTTACTCTTCCCCAGCACAAACGCTCTGCTGTGTCCTGACAGCCTTGAGTTGCCCTCAATTTGAAGGTGTGGATAATTAAGCTAATGAACACTTTTCCACTGGCTGCTGAAAGCCTCATTAATCTACATGCATGTTGCCACAGGCAAATTATGGCGTCAAGGGTGGGAGGATCAACACAAATAACTTCAGAAATTCATTAATCAGACTCAGTCAAGCACGCTGTTCGGAACGGGGAGTTCTTATCCAGCAGTGGCCAGAGGATTAGATTTTTTTTTTCCCAGCTACATGAAAGGGACTTCTTAAGCAATATTTCGGAACATCTAGGTTATTGTACTGGTATTTATGACTCTAGTGGTTGATGCTAATGAAATCTGTCCAAAGACTTCCGTGTGGAGGATTCGAGAAATGCTGAGTGATGTTCAGGTTTCCAAGCACACAAGAGGGAAAAATATGATCACGGGATCACATGCAAAAACATACCTAGCTATGATGGAAGTGGTACACACCACCAAATAGTTATTTTCTTCCCAATGCTTCACAGGAGTCCTTGGAGTCCTATAGAGCTACGTGACTCTTTCCTGGTAATAGATGGTGAGCAGGGGCAGGATCTGGCATGGCCCCTTGGCAGCCCAGAGCCCACCATTCTAGATGCCAAAATAACAAGACGAAGAACGATTTGGCCCATATGGAATTCACATGCATGAAGAATAGAGTATATGATAAGCCATGGAGATTTCTTACTTATCTGTTAACTCAGCAGAGTCTGTCGCATCCTGGCTTACACACCAACCACTTAAGGCTAAGGGCTGTTTTTTGTTTTTTTAATATGGTGATTAGATTGGCTGTCTCATGTCCTCATGAGCAGAGTGTCTAGATTTCAGCATGGTCTTCAACGGGATCTTCTATGGATAAATTGGGGTCTTTTTCAGACAAGTTGGGGTCATGGGTGCCAGATGATAAAATAGTTCTGAATTCTAAGCTGCCTGAATAACCATTTACCCTAAAAGTGCTCATTAGCAAATTAACATGAGCCTTACGAGAGAACAGTAAGGACAGAATTCCTACTTGATGTTGTTCAACAGTTTAATCAGTGGCTTGGGTGAAGGTAGAGATCCCCTTCTTTTTAGGTTTGTGTGTTGAGAAGGAAAACACACTGAAGGTCTTGACTGACAGAATCAGAACTCAAACTCTGGCAGTCCCAACAATGGGCTCATATGACAAGATGGGAGAGAAATATCACATATGAATAGGTGACATGAGGGTTGAACTGTAGAATCACACGAGAGGAGGCATGAAGTTGAAAAGCATTTTGAAAATAGCTGTGAGTAGGCTAGTAACCAGGGCTCGAGGGTTACTAAGTGTCCTCTAAGCTCTAATAATCTCTTACTCCCCAACACTCTCTCTACCTACAGACCTATTTATGAGGCTGGAGAGAGGGTGAAATGGGAAGAGAAAAGGAAAAGAACACACAGTCTGGGATTCAGTTGAAAAGTCTCCAAATCCTTTAATAAATTTGAAGCCAGGTCCTTCAAAGTTGGCAATGAAAGGAGAATCTTCATGAAGAATCTTCGTGACTGACCTCAGAGGAAATGGTTTTGATTTATTAAGGTGGCCAGGAGCTCCTCTCACTGCTTGAAATAAAAATGACACCACAAGCCCGAAGTTGCTTTGGTGGAGTTAGGAGACCTCCTTTGTACATCGAAGTTACACCAACTCAGAGGCTCTGTCAACACAAAGAGGATCTGAATTCGTTAGAGATCCTGATCCTGGTTGAAGTTTCTGGTGACTTTCCTCAGTCACAGTCACTGGTGACACTCTGTCTTGGACAACTACAACAATAATAAGGCTTTTTTTCCTTAGAATTCTAAAGGTCACGTTCCCCTCTTCAGGCTTTTAAGGTGTTTGACGTTGTGGTGGACATACCCCATTCAGGAGAAAGAGTGCTCTTAGAAAAGGTATGAAGAACCAGGAACCAAAGCACAGTGTCCCTGTCTCCTGGGCTCCACAACTGGGACCAGAGATCAGGTGTGTGCACAGGTTTAAAAAATGAGTTCAGAGGTGGACATAGAAATTCTAGATCACAAATACAATAACCCATAACGTAATCAGACCACCTCCAAAGAATCATCAATCTACAAAATATCAGGAAAAGAAACCACTAAGTCAGACAGAGTGACAGGTAATTGTCCTAATTCTTCAGTGAAATTTGGAACCAGTCATCGAGTCCCAGTATAAAAGCAACATGTTGGTCAGGAGAATTTTGGAAGGCCATTATTTCTCTTTTGTGATCAAATGATGGGCATTGATGGAAAGAAGATGTTTCCCCTTTTAATGGAGATCCTTGGGAAAATTCTCAAATGGGTGGAGCCCATGGCAATATCTTGGAATGGTTAGGATGTATTTTTCCTTCTTGTGGACCCCAGTGAGATGAGAGATCATGGCCATTGCTCTGCAGCTGGGAATGTCAGGTCCATAGCACCATTTCCTGAAGATTGGTTGTGTCCCTGCGCACACCAGGGACTAATTAGTACCAGACAGGGACCCCTGGCTTATGGCCCTTCTGTTCAGGAATCCTGCTTGCTTGGTGCTTTTCGACTGAGGCAAGAGCATCCCCTTTTTTTCCAAATTATATGAAAGAAAATTGTGATTGGATTTTTCATGGGCCCACCATTTATACTTCAAGAAAGTGACTGAGGGATTATGCCATCTATCTCCTCCCTCCTCCTCACCCCATCCTATGCCTTTGTGGGAGCGTGTCCAGTAATTTCTGTATATCTTCCTCAGCAAGCTGCAGGCAAGCCCTACCCCCCATCCTGGGGGTGGCCCAGGGTCAGGCATTGCTGGGGCTCAGGTCCGCACAGGCATCAAGTGCCATGCCCTTAGCAAGAGGCCGAGAAGCAGTTTGGGGAATATTAAGTACTACAACTGAGAGGGAGCAAAGGGCTCATGACATGTGTGACAGGTATCCTTTGCATGGTGGCCTAATATTTTCCTTTCCAAGTTTGAGGACCTTACAAAAGCTCCTTAAATGGGTAAAGACAGCAGCCTGAATGCTATGCCAGCAAGCAGAACAGTAGCTACAATCCCCACCACAGAGCAAGGAACTGTGGCCATGTCCTCCACCTTGCGTCTTCAGGGAAGTCAGTGTGATGTATTTGCCATGCTTGTGTTCTTACTTCAGTTCTGCCCATTCCCTTTGGACATTATTGCTTTTAACCTCACTTTCCTTACTTGTAAAATGGGAATGTTATCAAGTGTGTGGGGGGGAGATGTTGAGAACACTGTCTGTTGTTATATATATGAAGAACCTTGCGTGGCCCCTGCACATGGCGGGCACTCTCTCTCTCTCACTCCCGGCTCCGAAGATTTGTTTTCTCCTGCTCAGCAAAAATGTATGGAGTCTGAATTTGAAGAAAGTTAAGGAAAGTTAAGGAAGTACACCTCCTCCTTTTATAAATGAAGAGGCTGAGGTCAGAGAAGTTAAGCCATGTTCCCAATGTCATGGCACTGAGGTCTTGACTTTTTAACCAGTGATTGTTTTATGGTTTGATATTTCTCTTGAGATTGTAGAAGTCACTAACATATCCATGTTTGTGAGCAAGACCATTGTACAAAGTAGAAAAGACCAATCAAAAGTATTGGTCCATGTTCAAGCATAGCTATGTGCATGCCCAGTGGCGGCAGTGATCATGGGTTGTGAGTAAATTAATTACTGAAGATGCTGGGGCACCTGGGTGGCTCAGTCGGCTGGACGTCTAACTTCAGCTCAGAAGCAAGGTTTCCTGGGGTCAAAAACAGACAGGGAAACTTCTGGGTATTCTTTAGGGCTTGACAATAGTGCAGAAGACACAAAGAATATTAACTAGGGAGTTGAGAGTTACACAGGAGTCTTCCACAGGAAGATGAACCTCCCAGTTCTGCACAAACGTGTATTAGCAGTTGAATATGGGTGATGTCCTTCAAAGTGACCAATATACTCCACAGCCCTCGTATTAATCCAGTGGAGTCTGGGATGGATGGGATATTTCAGCTAATTAAGACATCCTGGCTCACCGAGGGTCACCCTGGTGAACATAGGTGCTTATACATTTCCAAGGACTCCACTCCCGATTTAGTATTCTTGGATGATTCAGAAGGTCTTCCAGGAGATAAATGTGTCTCTAATGTCACAGCAGTGAACACTTGTTCCTAGTGGGTGGCTGATAGAGGGAGCAGGTGTACATAGATGGGCAGACCTTACCAAGGGCGGGCTCTGAAGTTCATTGGATCAAGGTCTAGGATGCTAGTTATTACCTCTCCATTGGGATGACAACCCCCATTTGAGCATGCTCTTTACAAACCATGCCACTGTGAGATCATCAAAGCATGTATGTACCGTTAGTCCCACTTTATTATATTGTTTTATTTAAAAATTATTTAATGTTTATTTTTGAGAAAGAGCATGAGCAGGGGAGGGGCAGAGAGAGAAGAAGACACAGAATCTGAAGCAGGCTCCAAGCTCCGAGCTGTCAGCACAGAGGCCCACGCAGGGTTCAAGCTAAGGAATGGTGAAATCATGACCTAGGCTGAAGCTGGACGCTTAACTGACTGAGCCACCGAGGTGCCCCATATTAGTCCCAATTTAAATGAGGAATCTGAGGTGAAGGGCAATGCTCTAGTTCATTGGGAAAGCATCTCCTTTGGGTCAACCACCAGAATCGCTTGACTCCTGGTCCAGGGCTGGTTCTCATGAGCTGCGATGCCTTTCACAAATGTGGAGGTATGTTTGGATCCCATGAAGTATCCAGGTAACAGATACAATCTACTTCTTTAAGTCTGTGGGTCTATTTTAGGACCCGACAGCCATCCCTCAGGTAGAGTCCTTAACGAAAGCCCCAACAATATCCACAGTAAAGTGAAAAAACTTAACCTTTAAAAATTATAGTATAGTATACAGGTTGAATAGTATAGTAATACAGGTTGATTGTTGAAATTTTAGTAGATACATATATGCAAAAACATACTCACAAAATTCAAATTACACGTAATTCTTTTTTTAAAAAATATTTATTTATTTTTTTATTGTTTTATTTTTTTAAATATTTATTTATTTTTGAGAGCATGCACGGGGGAGGGGCAGAGAGAGGGGGACAGAGGATCTGAAGCAGGCTCTGTGCTGTCAGCACAGAGTCCAATGTGGGGCTCGAACTTACAAACCATGAGATCATGACCTGGGCTGAAGTTGGATGCTTAACCAACTGAGCCACTGAGGTACTCCAAATCACACATAATTCTATCACCCAAATTATCCACATACTGTTGCAGTATTTTTAATTTTTCCTTAAGTGTAGAATTCTGTTTCTTTTTATATCTTTGTGATTGTGCTTATTATTTTGTATTCTGAAGTTTCACTTATTTATGATGATCTTTTCTTCATATAATCAAATATCTTTAAATTTATCTTTAATGGTTGCATAGTGTAGGTATGCCATAACCTTCCTAAATCAATTCCTGATTTTGAATGTCTAGATTATCTACACTTTTTGTTAATATAGATCACACTGTTGCAAAGGACGTCACTTATAGATGTCTTCATATAATTTCATAGAAATTTTTATATAACTGTCTTTTTATTGGCTTTAGACAAATTCCTGAAAGAGGCATTTTGAAGATTCTTTAAACATCTGCCCGGAGGAAATTTAGAACCTTGTCCGTAGCTCCTGAACCATCTTGCCCTTCATCTTGATGCCTGCCATGTCCTTGGCCTCCTTAAAGGTCATGACCTTTGTCAGTCTGGGTCATAACTCTCTCAGCCAAATCCGCCCTGTTCTCTGGACCCTTCTCTTCTCTTTCTGGTGGGGAACTGGATGAGAAGGGGAAATTGGACTCCTTTAGGAAGACCCCTCTGCCCATTAAATCAGCGACACTTTATGAAACATCCACTATCAGGCCGTCTGTGGTAACTCTCTGTCCCATCCCAGCAGGGAACAGCACGGGCAGCCTCCGGCCCTGCCTGCATGTCCCCAATCTGGGGGAGGCATCCCTTTCCTTCTTGCTACAGCACCTTGTTTGTTCGATAGGCGCTTCATAGCTCAGCCACTTAATAGCCCTTTCTATCAATTTCCCCATCTGCAGAACGGGGACTGTGGTTCCGGGCTGACGGGGTGGTGCTGGGAACCCTAATGAATGTTTTGAGGCACGTTGAGATCCATAGATAAAGAAGCACAGAGTGCTAACGAGGCCGAGGCTGATCTTGAGCAACCTGCTTTGTTTCCCACAGAGAAGGGATCAGTTCCTAATCCCCAGGCAGACCGTGTCTCCAGGCTGCTTCCCCAAGAACCCACACAGCGGATTCCCAAGGAAATTCCTCCTAGTTGTATGCAGCTCTCGGCGTAACCAGAAAACTCAAAATTCCATTGGAAGCAACTCCAAAAGAGTTCCCGAGTCAGTCTGTCCAGCGATAGCACCACTAGGTACGGCCCCTCGGGAAATCTCTGGAGGGATGTCTGCCTAAACATGGGCCGTTCACCTGCTCAAGAGACTCAGACGCCATTAGACGGTTTGGGGGTGACCTTCCAACTCTTCACAGTTGTGCTTGTAGTTTGGTGGCTATTTTCTATTCGTAGCAAGCGATCCTTGTTTAAAAACATTTGTCGTGATAAGAATACCTACATGTTGTAAGTGCGTATGATGTCCCAGGCACCGTGGTGAGTGCTTTACAGGAAGTAAACCACACAGTCATTCACAATAGCCTTGTGATGTAGCTCCTCTTATTATAGTACCCCCTTTGGACACACAGCGTTCGGGGACACAGACACTTTAAATAGCCCGTCTAAACTTACACAGCCGGGAAGCAACAGAGATGGGATTTCAATTAGGCAATTTTGGCTCTGGGGCCCACGCTTTTGTTAAATGCCCATTGTGTTTCCTTTCCATAAGTTTGCATTTAAGGTACTCATATGAAATACATTTTAAAAATAGATGTATTTAAAGTTATGAAAACATGGGGATGGAAATAAAAATGTTGACTAAAAAATTAGTTTGGGGTGCCTGGGTCGGTTAAGCATTGGACTCTTGATTTTGGCTCAGATCGTGATCTCATGGTTTGTGAGTTCGAGCCCTGCATCAGGGTCCTTGCTGACAGTGCAGAGCCTGCTTGGGATTCTCTCTTTCTCTGTCCCTCCGCGCTCTCTCTGTCTCTCAAAAATAAATAAAATAAAAAATTAGTTAAAAATAGTGAATTACGAAGATCTGATGGATACTGATGATGGACTCAAATGTACCAGAAGCAGTGTCCCTAGAGGATGGTCTGGTGACCACCTATGTTGGCATGTCCTATAAGTGGGATAAAAATCCAGATTTACTGAATCAGAATCTCTGTGGGTGGAGTCCAAGATCTCTACTTAGAACCAATTTGCCAGAGCATCCCTATATATCACAAAGCATTCCTATATATCACTCACACCCTAAACCCCTACTCAACAGCAACTATAGCAACCAAGTCTGTATTTGTCTGGCTGTTCCACTGGGCTGTCACCCCTTTGGCCCAATGTCAGGGAAAGCCATAGGTGAAGGGACAGAGAGCTACAGCATAGGAAGCATCTATTGTGTTTGGGCCTGTGCTGGGTTTGTACCTAATTCTCACAGTTTCCAGATAAGGAAACTGAAATGGACAAAGGTTAAGTGACTTGGTAACTGGTGTGGTTGGAAGTCAGACCTGCGAGCCTAGGGTTTTTCAACTGTGTCTTTTCCATCACCCCAGCCCACTGAGGCTGGATGTTCATAATCAGTGGATCCCACAGCCCAGCTGAAAGATGCCAAGTCAAGAAAATGAGCTTGTATTTGGATAACTGCACTAACTGGTGTATCCAGCACTTCGTGCTAAAATTTAAAGTGAAAAGAGGGAGTATCTAAGTCAAGGAAATGTGTCTGCTCCTATGTGTACCCGGTGTTGGGTGAGGGGCTCATGGCTACAAAAAAGAGGACAGTAGATGCCACTTATTAGCTAGTCAAGTTAGTCAAACCTTTAAAATCTATTGTCCTCACCAGAACCATAATAGATCCAATCTCTGATGGCTTACATTCAGCATTATATAGGCTGGTGAATGTTGAGTGATTGACATCCTATAAATGGTCATTGCTGGAGAGCCAGGCTATGAACTCAGGAAGACCAGAGAGCAGCAACAACAGCCAAGGTCAGCCCTGGATAGCACCCCCAGGATGTTGCCACTGGCACTGTTGCTCGGCTCTTGACACCACTACCTCCTTGAAAGAAAGACTAAGTCCTTCCTGCATCATTGTTCCAGCATCAGAGTTCTGGACAGAAGGACTGTCTCTTGGGTCCTTGTCAATGCCCTAGATTCAAGGGATAGATGAAGTATTATCTCTCTTTAGGGGCTTCCAAATGTGAAGTGACTGTGGGAAGTCCTAATCCCATGGAATTCTCCTCAAAAGGCAGGGAAGGCAGGGTTGATTTTTGAGAAGAAAAAAGTGAGAGGAAGAGGAAGAAGGTGAGGGGGGGGGAGAGGGGGAGAGAGAGAGAGAGAGAGAAAGAGATCCATTAGATTTCATAAAGTTCACAAAGTGTTTTTATGTTGTCCAAATTTGCATAATGAAATTGATGATAAGGACTGGTAGGAAGTGGTCAAGCCAACTTATAGTGAGGACCTGAGTGTAGAGTGCCTGAGGGACTAGATTAATTTGCTTGTTTATTTGTTCCTTTATTTACTGAGCATATATTGAGTTCACCATGGTTGGGGGTCTAGGGCTGGGCTCCAGGAACATAATGGTAAATATGACAAAGTTCTCATCCTATAGGAGGTCTTAGACTAGTGATGTTCAAACATGGAATCCCCAGAGGCAGGAGCAACACTGAGGAGAAGAGGGAGCCTGAGTTTGGGAACTGTCTCAGGACCAGAACTGGCAGATATTGCCAGATGATGCTTTTGACCTGAATCTCCCAGGGGTGAGGTGACCTGCTCAAGTTCTACAACTAGTCAATTATTGACCAGGAACTCAGGCTGAAGCCTTCAAGGTCACGTTCTGAGACCTTCTTTTACTCTGGGTGCAGCTCTATGCAAGGTGGAGAGGGAGACTAACTTAGAGCAAGGAAGTGCTGGTCAACTTTGGGGTCCTGCCTATTCTACTTGCAAGCTAGGTGACATTCATTGGTTCAGAATCATGGAATTCCAAACCTTAGTCTTCCATCTATACAATGTGGATGGTAAGATTTCCTTCCCAGAGTTACTATGAGGACTAACTGACAACAAATTCAAAGAACGCAAGTGCTCTTGATAATGGTAGACACACTGAATGTTTAGTAAATGGTAACCACATAGAAAGAACTGAGATAGGGTAAGTACCTTCAAGGAACTCACTCTTTACCTGAAAGGTGATAGGGTGGCAATAGAATGGGAGAGTGGAATGTACCCAGGTTTGAGAGAGAAGAAATAAGCACAAATCTCTTTATTGGATTGGCTATAAGCAGGATCAGACTTTGGAGAAAAGAAGAGCATGTGGCCACAGCCAAAGGCTTTCTGGAAGGACCCATGGGGTAACCAGGGTGCTGCTTTTGTTCTATATAATTGGACTCCTTGGGTTCATATCTGAATTCCATCCCCCTTATTAACTCCATGTTCTTGAGCAAGGAAGTTGTTTAATTTCATTCAACCTCAGTCTCTTTTGCTGTAAAATGGGTGTAACAGCAGTACCTACTTATGGGGTAGTTCCGAGAACAAAATGAGCTAATCCACACAAAGTGCTTAGCACAGTGCCTGGCATTTAGTGATCAAGCCATGACTACCGTCCCCCTTGAACTGAGCTTTGAACAATGAGTATACAAAACTTACCTCACCATTGTTGTAAGGCTTAAATGAGACAATTTATGTTAGGCAACTAGCAGAACGCCTGGGACACAGCAGACATTCATTAAATGTCCTTGCCCTCAATGGTAAGAGCAATGCCTCATATTTCACTGTATCTCATGTGGCCCGTAACACAAGTGTCTGGCCTGAGGTTAGTTTCAATGTGAGGAGGTTGGTGGAGACATAGACAACACATGCAGGGACTAAAGGGAGGTAATTCTAAATACGGGAAATGGCATGATTGAGAACAAAGCAGGTAATAGGCCAGATCCCCAAGGAACCTAAGAATCCCCTCCATAGTTTAGGTCACTTAAGTTCCCTTTGTCTCCCCCTGGTGGCCATCAAAAGCTCACAAAGTGCACTTCTTGGGGAAGAACCGAGAACCAGTAGCCCTCACCTGAGGATCTCCAGAAGTTGTGCTTTGGCTGTGATTCAGCCCTGCCGAATGATTCATGACCTGTTTCAGCAGCACTGAGCTTGCCCTTGGTGACAGCTCCCCAGTAATTGTCACAGAAGAACCAGCCCTGAAATGTAAGAATTGGGACCTGTTATTTGATCACTTCTTGCTTTATCCACACAAATACTTTGGGACTCTGCCCTTTGATCACCTCCTTCAGGATCTACTGTGCCAGATAGCGTCCTCTTTCTTGCATCCTTTTGGCCAATGAATCATATAATGGTGACGATAGTGTTTTGGATGCTTCCTCGGTGGCAGGCATTGTTCTAAACTCTCTAAACAGGAAGCTCACTCACTCAGTCCCTCAAACAACCCAACAGGCTTGTGCCATTTGGCCCCAATACTTCAGATGAGGTGCAGTGAGGAATGTGACTTTCCAGAAGCGACACAGCTGATATTCGGCAGAGCCAGATTCCAAAACTAAGTGACCTGGCTGCCGATACCATGCTCCCAACCGTTGCCATCATCAGCCTCCCGGGTCACAGGTATGCCTGGTGACAGATCCTGGCCCACTGTCTAGTATCTCTGGATATTTGAGGCATAAAGGCCTTGACTCTCCAACTTGGGGCTAGCTGGTGGAGGACAGGTTCTCACTGTTTCCCAACCATAAAATCATGGGGGGAAAAGGCTTTATAAGCACAGCATTGGGGATCACCCCCAGAGCTGATTCTGCCAGTCTGGCGTGGGCCCTGGAATCTGCACTGTACAGAGCAGTGGTCGCTGGTGTGACCCAAAAACACAGGTTTGGGGACCGAATTTTTTAGTTCCAGTTCTCAGGTCTTTGGCAGATCGTTTTGAGCTTCCTTGTGTCTTTGCTCCCTTGTTTGCAGCATAAGGATGAGAGCCCCAACCTCACTGTAGTTGTTGTAAGGATTAAATATGATATCTGGAAAGGTACCCAAGGTGCAGCAAGCATGTCTGAAATGAGCTGGCTCTTGAAGGTAGAGACGGTGCTTCCTGTTTCTTGATATCTCCTGTGGCCCTCACCGCAGACAGGGTGGTGTCAGCTGGGAGGCTGACGGTCACACAAAAATGGGACTTTTGGGGTCAGGAACTGACACCTCCTCCTGAGAAAAGCTGTGGTACATTGACAGGGGGACACTGACTTGGTATAAGCCTTGGTGCAATTAGGTCGCCACTGTGCAATTAGGACACCTACTGTGTCGTCTGAGCAGGACAGGTAAACCTGCCTTCCAGAGACGTTGTTGGGAGAATCCTTGCATAGGATTTTATGTAATACTTGGTTTTTCCAAACATCATCCTTCTTATTACCCAAACCATTTCTACATGGGGGCTAAGCCGATTTCCAGCCAATGTATGAGCAGGTCCAAGAAGAGGTGAGTCGTGTCCTGGATTTCTGGAAGGCAGCTCCCAGGGTGGCAGGGCAGGGGCAGCTCTCAGGGACTGCAGAGCTGTGTCCAAATACCCCACAGAAGGGGCCGCTTCAGTTTTGATGTAGAAGAAAAGACAAGAACATTTGGGGGGTGAGGCGGGGGTGCTATGAACATTCCGTGTGACCTCTGGTGTTGAGATAGCAGGGGAATTAAGATTCTCCATTCATTTTGGGGGGCAGGAAAGGTGACAGTGAACCCGGCCCTTGTGTAGTCTCTAAAAACTGGAGTTAATACACTCACTTCTCTTTTGGTTGACCTGGATCTCCCTCCCTCTTCCTGCTTTGAGCCTTCGGATATTTTCTCGCTTTCTGTCTGTAAAGCCTGTCTGTCTCATTACTCACCAGAAATGACCCCAAATGCAGAAGTAGCCCCTGTGAAAAACCACTGGGGAGCCCACAGCAGTCCTACATCATCCTCTGAGTCACCCTGGAAAGTGAAACCTGGGCTTGCTACTTTGTCTGGAAGGCTGGCAGGGTTCTCCTGGGGCAATGGCTCCCCCCCAGGCTTTGCCCGGTGGTTTGCAGCAGGTGGACCCAGCTGGTTCCCTACACTGGGTTTCAACCAATGCCTTCTTGCCTCTGCACTTTGGGCTTTGCTTGACATGCTTCCTACCCTCTTCTTTTTCTGGCTAGTTCTCATCTATCTGTTAAGACTAAGCTCAAAAGTCTCCTGTACAAAAACTTCCCTGATTCCCTTTGGTTTCCTACCAGAGATACCATATATCTCTACTCCCGTGTTTCCACGGCACCTCAAACATCTCTGTTTTTTTTTTAAATTTTTAAATGTTTTTAATTTATTTTTGAGAGACAGTGTGAGCAGGGGAGGGTCAGAGAGAGAGGGAGATACAGAATCGGAAGCAGGCTCCAGGCTCTGAGCTAGCTGTCAGCACAGAGCCTGATGTGGGGCTCAAACCTACCAGCCATGAGATCATGACCTGAGCCGAAGCTGAACTTAGCCACCCAGGCACCCCACATCTCTGTTGTTTGACCCCATGGTGTTGCTATCAGTTATTCTCCCCAGACTGAGCCACATGAGGGCAGGGACCCTGTCTTAGCTCACTGTAGCTCCAGTGCCTGACCCACGGTAGGTGTTTTGGGAATAGAGTTTGCATGAATTATTCATGATATGGTTGATTACTGTCATGAGTCCCACAGTGAACATTAGTTTAATGCCCCCTGGAATGCTGGTCCTTAGAGTCAAGGTGGTGGAAGATTCTGTTCCATGATAACCTTAGCTGAAATTTGTATGGTAATTCCTTGAGTATTATTTGTGGTGGGAGTTGACTTTCCTACTCATTCAGCTTTACTCTGTTGTACAATGCCCATTGTTAGAAAGGCTATTCTGGCCTGGTAAGTCATGACAGCCAACTCTATTTATACCAGTTAGAATTTGAGTAAGCTGTGGATGATAGAAAACTCAAAATGACAGTGGTTTAAATAGATATTTATTTTTCTCTCAAGAAAGCATCCATAGACAATCCAATCGAGGACAGCTCTGATAGTTCTATTGACAAAGTCCTTGGGACTGTGGCCCTTCTAACCTTCCACCTCACTCTCCATAGTCATATCTGGATTCTAAACACAGCATGAGGGATGATGGGAAGAGAAGTCAGAGTGGGTGGACCAGCTTTCTCTAAGGAACTTCCTGGGAATCGACCTCATGACACTTTGTTCACATTCCACATTCCATTCCACGCAGAACTTAGTCACATGACCACACTTAACTGCAAGGAAGTCTGGGAAGTGTAGTCTTTCGTTTGAGCAGTCATGTTCCCAGCTATGGACAAAGAGGACAATGACATTGAGACATAGTGGAGGTCTTTGCCACAATATTTGCTTGGTACTTGGCTGTTTAGCTATACTTTTCATTTAGTATCTGGGCAGATACTCATATGGTAGACGAGATAAGTAGTTTGTTCAAGGACACGGCATGCATGCGACGCCGTCAGAGGAACTGAGAGGTGTTTTCATGCTCTACCCTTGCCGAGGCACCAAGAGAAGCTGGAGGTGACCTTTTTGCAGATATGCAGTGATCATTGTTGTGTCGGTTTAGAAGTAGAAAGAATACACTCTTCCTGCTGAGGGGGGTGGCCTCAAGCCCAGGGCCGTGAGGCATTCTGAATCCCCTCCCCTTCCCCCACATGGCTCCCAGAGCTCAAGAGAACTCAATAAATTGAGGAGTTGTTGTGGAACCCCCACTCTTCTTGTCTAAAAATGATAGCAATGCCCCTTCTTTTAGCACATGACACTTAGTCTTTACATTTCTGTAGTGTCCATCTGGCTTCATGATCACTGGAGGAATTTGCAGTTCTCAAAGCTGTATGGTTCAGGAAGGGTTTTCTCTGGCACATACAAAGCGGCGGGCTATTTGATGAGGCACATCCACGTGTGATGTCCCTTTGGTTCTCACTGAGTTTTCCCGAGCTTGGGATGGTGATCCTCGTCTGAAAGGTGAGGAAGCTGAAGTTTAAAGAGCCTCACTAACTTGCCCTGAAGTCTGGCCCCGCCTGCCAGACTCTCAATGGCTGTGGTCTGGGGATTCCTCTACTCAGTCACTCCTTGAACATCAGTGAGTCACCAGGAAGGTGTGCAAAGTGCTCTTCGGGAAGCACAGAGAAGGATTAGCCATGGATACCTGCTGTTTCTGGGGACTCAGGAAAAGCTAACTGCTGAAGCAGCCAGT
>PJEM01008658.1:0-40256 GCA_004023845.1 Helogale parvula | reverse complement strand
CCCCTACTCATGTTCTCTTACTCTCAAAAACAACCTTTTTTTTTTTTAAAGGAGGAGTTTGGGGAACATGCAGGAAGGGCCCTCTTTCTGGTGGCGTTCCACTCCAGTCGTTGGATCTCCTGCCCCGGGAGCATTCAGAAAGCAAAAATTTCAAAAGTCTGTCCTCTGAGATGGGGTCTGGTCCTCTCAGACTCTCAGGAGGGGAAAGGAAATCTGACTGAGATGCCGAGGGATGAAAGAACAGCATCACGTGGTGGACACAGCCTGGGATTCAGTGAGCAGCCCCAGGTTCAGGTCCCGTGTCTCTTCTGAGTATGACACTTGGTGGGACTCAATCGCTTGCCAAGAACTTCCTCATCTGTCAGACGGGGAGAATGACACAGCCTCTCTGACGAGGTGGCAGAGGGGACTGTACAAGGTTTGGACCCGGGCGAGCTTTGCAAACTGCAATGCATTGTAGGTACTTGAAATAATCTCTGCTTTGGTTAAGGTGGTGACATGACACCGGGGCACACTAGAAGGCAGGCCCAGGGGGCTCAAATCTTGGCTGTGCCACCTACTTCCTCCTCTGTGCTTTCATTTCCTAATCTTTAAAATGTGGAGAGCAATGGAACCCATCAAAGACGGTTGTGATGAAGATTTATTGAGATAACATATACATAGTGAGTTCTTACTGAGTGTTAGCGATGACATTTATGACAAGTATTTTACAACAATCATTATGCTACGAGGATTCAGACACATAGCTGAGGAATGCCTTACATACCTAAATTGTATTTTATTTTATTTATTAAAACATTTTTTAACATTTATTTATTTTGAGAGACAGAGAGAGACAGAGCACCAGCTGGGGAGGGGCAGAGAGAGAGAGGGAGACACAGAATCTGAAGCAGGCTCCAGGCTCTGAGCGGTCAGCACAGCACCTGATGCAGGGCTCAAACTCATGAACTGTGAGATCGTGACCTGAGCCAGAGTCAGATGCTTAACGACTTAGCCATCCAGGTGCCTCCCTAAATGGTATTTTAAAATATTGTTTTGAGATATATCCTGATCTTTATTACCATTAGTTTTTTTAGTAGTAGGATTTTCAGCGGTGGAACTATAGGTAGGAATCCATGCAGGTATTTCTCCTTTTAGCCAGCAGATGGCACTCATGTTGCGTTTAGATTCTGAAAAAGCTTTAAAAAAATACATACATATTCATATTTTCTATTTTTACCAGAAAGAGTAAGAAAAAAATATCTTAAGAAAGGCCATTGTCTGTGCCATGGGGAGATAATTAGGGTATGTAAAACAGCTGATACAGTAATTAATAAGAGCAGTGACTGGAGAGTCTTGAAAAGCTTTACTGTAAAACTGCGGGAGGGTAATTGACCTCACCGACATAAGAAAAAACATCACGAGCTCACACACAGCAGGGAAAGGCTGTGTTCTTACTTCTGTGGATTTAGAACCAAACCAGGAAATCCTGGAGCTGCGCTTCTAAGCCACACCTGGGAAGGCTTTGAAGCAGTCAGTTCTGAGAAGGCAGGATCTTCAGTGACTGTTTTCATCCATATTCCAGGGCTGAGGCAATGACTGACACATAGTAGATGCTCAGCAAACAGGAACACCACCGCACCAGCAGACTCAAAATCCAGGTGTCAGCTGGATAGATTTGGAAATTCTAGGGTCTTGTCTCCATTTGATGGAGCAGCCCTGACCATGGCCCTCCCCTTGCCTGGGTGTCATCGACTTACGTGAAAGGAGGTGGAAATAGGTATGTATTGTGACCCCATATGGATTCTGTATGGACACAGCCTCCATATTGGGGGGAAGTGGGTAAGCATGGGCAGAAGCAGTCAAGTTCATGCCATTTTGGTTGGAGAATCTGCCTAAGTCTCCTGGGAAGAAACTAGTGACAGTGTCGGGGTTACATGGACATTATCTGAATTCTGGGTCTGCCTGAACTTGCTGTGGAACCGTGAGAGAGTAGCTTCACCTGTGGGTCCTCCTCTCCGACGGAGTAGTAGTCCCTTCATATTTGCTTGTATGGGTCATGGAATGATACGGTTCTCAAATGTTTTGTAGAAAGAGAAATACTTTCTAGATGCTGAGTCTATTGCATAGTTAGAGGTGGCCAGTAAGAGCTTTGGAGACATGTGCCTGGGTTTTATTTCTAATCTATCCCTCATCTGACTCCCTTTCCATATCCATCTGGGCCCTCAAGAGCACAGGTCTTTCTTTCTAACCTTCCCAATATGGCCGTCCTGGAGACCCACTGCTCAGATTTCCTTCAGGAGACCCTGTCTTGGGAGGCACCGTTGACTGAGAGCTTCCAGTCACCATCCCATGAGTGCTGAGGCCTCGTCCCTTCCAGGCTGCTCCCAGCCAGTGACTGGGTCTGCCCCTAATGAGCGGCTTTGGTGTCAGGGCTCCTTATCACCCTATTTGGCACCTTGAGCTGCAGTTTAAGGCTCTTCCTCCCCCCTCCTTCCTTTGCTGTCTCCCTTTGGGAGTTTCAGACATGTCTCCTTGTCTAAAAGCTTTGCCAGGCTTCTCCATGCCTGCCCCCTTCTATCTCCTGCTGTAAGGAACCTCTGGCACATTGAATCCCATTGTGGTAAGCATCTCCTGCCAAACCACTGTGGGATTAAGTCCTGCTCTCTGTTTTGACCGGTTCTCTGATCTTCAGAGCATGGGGTTGTGTGGGAAGCAGCTAAGATCTCAGCTGCTTCGCCATTTTGCTAGCCAGACTTGTCACTCCCTGAAGGGAGTTGCAAAATGTCGGAGAAGCCAGAGACCAAAGATCAACCGCCTGCAGGCAGGGTAGTATTCGGCCCCTCAGGCGCTGTGCTAAAACAATTTAGTCTGGATCCTCTTTCACTCCAGTCTTAATCTCTTAACCCTGTTTCCTAGCAACCGACCTACGTCGACCTACGTCAGCTACCTACGTCAGCTACGTTGTTTGCTCCACCCTGAAAGCCTTTATAAGAGACAGTTCTCTCAATAAACGCTCTCTCTCTTGCCTGATCGCGAAACCGTGAGTAGTGTCTTTATTCGCTGCGTCTCCCTCTTCTGCGGCCCCTTGTCTCTCTCCCTCCCTCAGGAAAAGAACCTACGAGGACTCACTGCCCCACGGGCCGGAGCGGCCGGGGCGGGACACGACAGGGTTGACTTTTTCCTCTTTATGGGTTTGTAGAAAGCCAGAAGGAAAGTTCCAAACAGCCACAATTTAAACAAAAGAGAATTGCTACTTTTAACCAACAGGATAAGGTAAGAGGAGGCTGTATCCATCACATTTGGGTCTATTAGTCAGCTTTTGCTTGGTTAGTCTAAAGATTCTTTTTTTTTTAAATGTTTATTTATTTATTTTGAGAGAGAGAGAGAGAGAGATTGCATGTGCACCAGCTGGGGAGGGACAGAGTGATAGGAAGAGAGAGAATCCCAAGCAGGCACTGTGCTGTCAGAGGAGCCCACAAAGGGGCTTGATCTCACAAACTATAAGATCATGACCTGACCAAAATCAAGAGAGAACCTCAACTGACTGAGCCACCCAGGTGCCCCTAGGCTACAGTTTCAAACCTCAACTCTTAACAGGTTACAAACCCACTTACATTACAGATCAGCTGACCTCCGTGTGTCTTCTTTATCTCAGGATCCAGCCAGAAGGAGCAGCCTCATGTGGGACATGCTGTTCTCTCTGGGAGAGACAAAAGAACAAGAAAGTAGGTGTTTAAAGCCATGAGATGGCTCTCGAGGTTCTCCTGAGATTGGCAGATATCATTGTCACTTGCATTTCACTGGCCAAAGTGAGTCATACATCTAGGCCTGATGACAATGGACAGGGGCATATGCTTCCTCATCCCCCGGGAGGTGGGGGATGAGGATGTATAATCCTCTTGCCATGAGCACAGTGAATAATTAGGAGCAATAACACAATATATAGAACTGATCTTTATTATTGACAGATTCTATATTTGTGGATTCATCTACTTGCTAAAGTTTATTTTTAACCCCCAAATCAATACTTCTGGCACTTGCAGTCATTTGTGGACACACACAGAGCAGCAAAAAGTTGGAGTTGCCTGACGCGTATCTTCCCCGCTGAGGTGGAACGATGTGGCCCTCTGCCTTCCTCTTTGAGCTCTGGTGCAGAGGTGAGCAGAGGACGGGGACAGGATGGGGTGGGACAGTGCTCTGCCCCAGGCCAGTTGGACAGGGTTAAATCCCAGCCCTGGACCCATTAGTGCGGAGGCCTCAGGCTAGTCACTGAACACTTCTGAACCTTGTTTTCTCAAAATACTTGAATCTACCAGGACGAATTGTTTTTAGGATTTAAGGTTATAATCTATGGTGTGTGTGTGTGTGTGTGTGTGTGTGTGTGTGTGTTCCCTAGGAGCAGTGGTTTGGTATTCGTGACTTCAGTGTTCGCAATGACGTTATAGCACGTAGCTATCATATAACTACTCTGAATAATGAGAAGCAGTGTATCTCAGGTTCATTGGGAGCCCCCCCCCAAATAGCACCTCTCTTCACCCATGTTCTGAACCAATTGAAAAATCACAAAATGACTAAGATGTGGAGACTAAAAAGAAACTTTTCTTTTGTGTGTGTGTGTGTATTTTTTTAAATTATAGTTTATTGTCAAGTTGGTTTCCAT
This sequence comes from Helogale parvula, assembly GCA_004023845.1. Taxonomy (NCBI): domain Eukaryota; kingdom Metazoa; phylum Chordata; class Mammalia; order Carnivora; family Herpestidae; genus Helogale; species Helogale parvula. Next base: position 35,614 of record PJEM01008658.1, on the reverse strand, counting down.
ATATCACCCAGTGCTCATTCCAACAAGTGCCCTCCTTCATGCCCATCACCCATTTTCCCCTCTCCCCCACCCCCATCCATCCTCAGTACTTATGAGTCTCTTATGGTTTGCCTCCCTCCCTCTCCTTAACTATTTTTCCCCCTTCCCCTCCCCCACGGTCCTCTGTTAAGTTTCTCCTGTTTCACATATGAGTGCAAATATACGGTATCTGTCCTTCTCCGCCTGACTTATTTCACTTAGCATAACACCCTCGAGTTCCATCCACGTTGCTACAAGTGGCCAGATTTCATTCTTTCTCATTGCCATGTAGTACTCCACTATATATATAAACCACATCTTCTTGATCCATTCATCAGTTGATGGACATTTAGGCTCTTTCATGATTTGGCTATTGTTGAAAGTGCCACTATGAACATTGGGGTACACGTGCCCCTATAAAATGCAACTTTTCTTATCGACAATTAGTAGAAGCTCTACTGAGAGACAGACGGGCTCACTCGCCAGGGCAAATCTGCAGAGCAGATGCTCTTTCTCAAGTCCCTGGGACCCATCCATCTGGGTAGAGAAGTAGAAAGAGGCCAGTGACCCTTCTATGGATTAACTACTCGCTACTGAGAAATGTGGACCAATGACTGCCGTTCATGGACCAGGAAACCCATTCCACCTTGGTGGGGAGATGTGAGGGTCAAGGGTCTGGAAATACTTAGGGAAGAATGGCTCCTCAGGTATAGGGAAAGGGCATGTTTCTCTGACACCTCAGAAGAAGGTGCAGACCCAGCTGTGGGCCTGGTGGATGAGTTGGGGCTTCCCTCCACCTTTGCTACGTATTGGCCTCTGTTCTAGGCTCTGATCTCAACGTACAACCACAAAAGGGAAATCACAGTCTGGTGTCCTGTGGCAAAGATGACATGTGGTGCCCCTGATCCAAGACATCTGGCCAGGTTCCTTTTATGGGTCATTTGTATACAATCTGCCTACCTAGGGCTGAAAAAAAAATCACTCCCCGGTCAGTTCGAATTGGTGATGGATTTGTTTCCCCAATGATGCAAAGTAAGGAGGAGGTAAGCCAGGTGTTGGTTCGATCTGGAGCAGCAGGGGAAGCTGGGGTTGGCTGGTGCTGCTATCATCTTGGCTGGTGCTAGATGCAGGAATTGGGGTGTTGAGACTGACAAGTATCATCCAAGGAGCAAGCAGTTCAAGAGGAACAATTCATCTTTGTTCTTTATCTTTTGCTGAGAAATCTCCCTGGTAGCTTTTTTAAGGTTAAGTACTAGGGCTGTTTCCTTGGTTTCAAAGGCTCACTTACTAGGACAAAGGTGGGGTCCCCGTGCCACCAGTAGGCATTCCAAATGGCAAATTGCAAGTGTGCGTATTAGCATCTTGGGTGTTTTGTTAAAGCACCACAAACTAGGTAGCTTAAGACAGTGGAAATTCATTCTCTCACAGTTCTGGAAGATGCAAGTCCTAAATCAAAGAGCCAAAGCTGGCTCGTGCTCTCTCTGAAGGCTTTAGGAGAGCATCCTTTCCGGCCTCTTCTTAGCTACTGGTGGCTTTCCAGCAGTCCTCGGCGTGTCTCAGCCTGTGGGCGCATCACTCCACTCCCTGCCTCTCTTTTCAGATGCTCTTCTCCTCTACATCTCTGTCCGAATTGCCTTCTTTTCATAAATACACCAATCATTGGACTGGGGCCCACCCTAATTCAGCATGACCTCATCTTAACTTGATTACATCTACAAAGACCCTATTTCCAAATGAGGTCAAGTTTACAGGTTCAAGGTGGATGTGAATTTTGGGGGAGCACTGTTCAACACACTACAAGTGCCTGTGTACGGATACGCATGTGAAATTTATCCTGAACACATGCTGCACACGTCCATTACTTTCTGTTTCCCATGTTGCTGCCTTAAGTCAGACCCCAGGAACCTTCCAGTGCTTTAAGAGTTTACAAAAAATCCTATTCCTTATTTCATTTGGTCCGATCAATAACTCAAAAAATATATTCCCCCCCCCCCACACCCCCAACCAATTGTCTGAAAGGAACTAAGGCTCCGAGAGGTTCAGTCACTTTCTGGAGATCACACAGGGCATGTGTGGCAGGAAGAGGTCTGTTTGGTTCTATACTTATTCCATGCGGCTGCCCGTAACTTTTAGCTCTAAAAAGCAACATGATTCTCCTATTGTTTCCCAAACCCCTTTCCCTAACGGAGGAAAAGCCTTTCTTTTTTGCAGTTTGAAGTTGCCTGGCAATGTTCCCCTTTCAGAGACTCATCAATCAATCAGAACTCCAATCGATCAAACAATATCAAGTCCCTGCTATATTTGAAGCAGCCTGCTAGGGGCCGAGAATAGAGGGGGGCATAAAGTCTACAGTGGAGCAGTGAATAAGGCAGATAGGCAAACAAATACCCAGGTCAGGGGATACTTCCCAGCTCTGCTGGTTATTCACCCAGAAAATGGAGGGTCGGGACCTACTTCGGGTGGGGATGGGCCAGTGAGAACTCTAGGAAAGTGACCTTGGAAAGGAGATCTGAAGCATGAGCAGGTTTAGCCAGGTGAAGAAGGGACATGGAATGTTCCTGGAAGGGCAAACTGCCAAGTCTGAAAAGAGCTTGGTGGGTTGGAAGGGGTGAGGGGAAGTTGGCATAGCTGACAGGGCAAGAAGGAATCAGGGAGACAGGGAGGAGGTCTCCTAAGTATTTTCCACCTTGATGGCAGCTTAGGTTTTGGCAAATGAGATGGTTAAGAAGGGGTGAGAGAGATTTTGGAGAGGGAACCTAAGAGGTTAAGGTGTCATCCTGGGTTCTGACTTGCTGTAATGCATTTCCCTTCACCTTCCATGACTCATTGATGACTGATGACTCACATTCACGTCTCCAGGTGAGGAATGACAGGTGGCCTCAGGAAGGGGTGCCCTGCCTCCTGAGTGATGAGGGAGCATAGGGCAAGCTGACAGCCCACCCCCACCCCACGGGATAGGTGTGATTTCCTAAGGCACTCCTGGTTGCCCAAGAACAAAGGAAAGAGAAAACTAATGGTTAACTGATAGAGATCACAGTCATGCAGAACCAGAGTCTCCATCAGTTTACAAATGTCTTAGTAAATTACAGGAAAAAGGCAATCTTATCAATAGCCTAATCTCCAGAAACCTACATCACCCTCCCCTCCACAGTGATGTGGGGAACAAAGGCAAGAAGGAAATGACAGGTACATGAAATTTCCTTACATCTTGCTGCCCTTCGACAAATGCTTGAGGCAGGGAGAATAAAACGTTTCTCCAGGAATTCCCCACTCTCTTAATGGTAATGCTTTGCTAGAGAAAAAACAACCTTAGCTTGAGATAGCTAGGCTTCCAGTATACCGTGAGTGAGTCCTCTTTAGCACACGAAAGTCTCTTTGGAAACCTCACCACCCCCAGTTCCATAGTATGTATCAGTCACCCCTCCTAACCTCTGAGCAGCTCTTTCTGCATACCTTGGGGACAAGGAAGGGGGAGGGGGTGGCAGGGGTGGGAGGGGCGGGGTTGGAGGGGGTCCTATCCCCATGCTTTAATCAAACCACCTTTGGTACCAAAGATGTCTCAAGAATTCTTACTTGGCCGTCAGCTCCACACCCCCACCAACTACCCCCAAACTACACCTTGGACCACAGCTTTGGGGGCCTATGCACGATCATGCCACAGCCCTACAATCTGCCCACCGTGGACACTGTCCATGTTCGCTGTCAGAGCTCACGGGACTCCTATTGTAAGGACGCAGGTCTGAACCAAACTGACTCTCTGACAGGCTTCAAGTTTTCCCTCTGACTTTGGAAGCCTGAGTGTCAGTTTCTCAGAATCATTAGATAATAGAAGGGCACACATTGCCCAAGGAAGGAGGGACAACCCTTGTAACACCCAATCAGGAAAGGCCAGCTAACACCTTTAACATTTCTAAGGGCAGGCCTAGAGATAGAAGCTATAGATAATCACCTATTGCTTGAGGCTAGTCACGCCCTACATGAGGGTCCTGGGCCCACTCTGTGATTGGTCAATACTCTAAATGTTGTGATTGGCTCCCACCAAAAGTAACAATGTATGGTTAAAGTTACTGCCAATATTGATAGCGATAGTGATTGGGTCACTATACCTGTGTCACAATTTCCTGTAACTCCCCCTTCCCAAACCCATAAAGGCCCTGCCCCGCCTTTGTTTGGGGCTCTCCGCATGGAGCCGCTGCACCGGTAAAGTCTGTGAGCCCGAGTTTAGGTCCTGTGAGCCTAAACCCGTAATAAAGTCCTTTGTTTTTGCATGTGTGACTCGGTATCCCTGGCGGTCTCTGGGTTTTGGGGATGATAAAGAGATCTTGGGCACAGCACTGTCAGATGGAACCAGCCAGAGTCACAGCCACAACCCAGCCTGCGCATCCTTCTTGCCTGTTCATTTCTAAGCACAAGCAGATTTTGAAAGATTGTCCTAATTCAGGCTGAAAAGCTCCTCGATCCTGGTGAGAGAAAGAAAGTGCTGGAAATGAAGCCATTGGTTTCTTAGCCATGGACCTTGGGGCACAGGCCATTTTTCCCAGTGGGACTTTTTGGGGGCCCTTAGGGCTGCCACGGGGCACCGGGCAGCAGGGAAATTGCGGCTCCTTCTGGGGGCGGTTTAGGGCCCTGCAGATGAGCAGGCAGAGGAACCCAGACACTTATAGAAATGAAAGAACATTACCATAAGCACCTTTGAAGTTTAATATATATTTTCATCTGCTGCTTAATCCAAGAAGCCATGACTAGTAGCGTGTGTGTGTGTGTGTGTGTGTGGTGTTTATGTGTGTCTGAGTATGTGTGCATATGTGTGAATGGTGATGTGGAGACAGTGTGAAAAGCTATTTGTGGGGCTTTCCTTGACTATTTGTGCTGGGAATCAAATTCAGATACCATTTATTTAGCACCTACTACATCCCAGAGGATAGTCCCAGAGGATACGTGTGTGTTTGGGGGGGTGGGTGGGACAAAGGCTAAAAGGAAATGTAGATACAATTAAATTTCATTATAACCTGCAGCCCATTGACAAATACTTGAGGCAGGTAGAGTAAACCTTTTCTTCAGGAACTCCCTACCTTCTTCATGCTAATGCCTTAGCTTGACAATAGCTCAGCCTCCAGGATCCTGTGAGTCTTCTTTAGCATATGAAAATCCTTTTGGAAACTTTCCCACCTCTGCCTCCCCCAGCCCTGCAGTACGGAATCAATTGGTCCTCACGCCCCCCCAGGCAGCTCTGTCTGCTCAGGGGTCCTGTCCCCCCAGCTTTGATAAAACCACTCTTTTGCACTGAAGAAGTCTCAAGAATTCTTTATTGGCCATCAGCTCTGAACCCCAACACTTCAGACCACATCACCAGACATTGTGGGACATGCGCCATGTTTAATTATCTTCTGGGTAGGAAATAAGATTCCTGTTTTACAAATGAGGAAAGTGAGGTTTAATGAGTTGAATGGGTTGCATCCTACGCTTACCTCTCTCACTGCCCCCTATTTCACTGCCTGTGTTGTAATGTCTGTCATGCTCGCTCATCTCACCTCTGTACGGGGCTTCCAGCCCTTGAAGGACTGACTATGTCTGTTCCCAGTGTCTCTGCCCTGTACACGGTGCACAGTAGGTGCTTATTGTATTTTTTTCCAGTGGATTTTTTGTTGAAGTCGAGCATATACAAGAAAGTGTGAAAATGACGTGTACAGCTTGATGAATTTTCTCAAAAGAAGCACCCTGTGCCCGGCATAAAGGAGCACAGCTGTATTATCTCAGAAGTCTCCTTGATGCCCTGTTCCATTCACCAACCCCTCCCCTGGTTCTCACGAACGGTGACCACTGTCCTGATTCTAACACTACAGCTTAGTTTGGCCTTTTCCTGAACCTGCGTGGATGAGGTCATATATGTGTCCCATATTATGGATGTTCATTTATTCTCACTGCTGTGTAACAAGCATTCCATTCTACAGCACAGTTGATTTGTCCAGTCTTCTGTAAGGAAACATTTGGTTGTTTCTAGGTTTTGGTTATTAGGAATAGAGCTGCTGTAAATGTTCCGACATAGGTCGTTAGGTAAAAGTGCTCAGTTAAATATTTGATGAAAGAATAATTACTTGCTACATGAGAATTCACTCATTTTATACAATATTTTATAAGTGAAGCCTCTAAATCTGTTATACAGAGGGAAGTTCATGGGTTTGAGGGAGACATTGGGTATGCAGGAGGATTCCTGAGAAAGCGGTCTTTAAAGGACAAGGAGGAGATGCTACAATGACTGGAACTCCAGAAAGACCTAGATGGCAAGGAAGGGAGCAGGGCCCAATGCGGGCGGGAAGCTACAGGCTCTACCGATCAACTGCTTGGGCTTCATCTGAGAGGCACCAGGGAGTTGTGGATGGCTCTGGAGCTTGAGAGCATAGTTAGGTTCTTTCTTTTCTTCCCTTCCCTCCCTCCCTTCCTTCCTTCCATCCTTCCTTCCCTCCCTCTCCCCTTCCTTTCTTCTTTCCTTCCCTCCTCCCTTCCTTCCCTCTCTCCCTCCATCCCTCCTTCCTTCCCTCCCTCCCTCTCCCCTTCCTTCCTTCCCTCTCTCCTTCCCTCTCTCTCCTTTTCCTTCCTTCCTTCCTTCCTTCCTTCCTTCCTTCCTTCCTAGTAAAATTGTTGTCCGTGGTTGCCATGGTGAGTTGGGGGGAAAAACCCCAAATACCAGAAATCAGGGAGTCAGGGTAAGAGGTTACTGAATAGTTCAGTTGTGTTAATGAAGTTGGTGGTGGAGCGGAAAAGACCTGGTGGCAGAAATTTTGAGAAGAAATATGTGACACACCAGTGAGAGGTCATATTTAAACATGGTGGCCAGGGTTCCAGCTTGTGACAGCACGGGGTCCAGACCTGGTGGGTGAGCAAATTCAGGGGAGTGAGTGAGGAGGTGCTGCCACCTAAAGGCTTCTGTTTCCTCAGCGACGTTCAACTTCAGAGGAGAGAGGTCAAGTGTCCGTGAGGGAAGGTTCCATGGAGCAGGAGAATCCAGGGGAGGAATCAGGTATAAAATAGTGGATTCTGAATAAAACACTGAGAATCACAAGTACCTGGTTAGGAGGCTATAAACCTCCAGAATAAGTCCCAATTATTTTCTGTCATTCGTTAATGAAACACCAGCTTCCTTTCTAACTTTTTAAATCTGTCATTTGTAGCATTTTTAAGGTAAATCTCCTTGGTTTCTTTCTTCCTGGCCTATTTCAAGTGTGGGTGTTATCTGGTTTTCCTGCTGTGTCTGTTTATTGTCTTTCTCAAATAATCAGTTTTTGGTTTTCTTTTCCTTCTGTTGTGTATTTGTTTCTGACTTATTAACTTCTCCTGTTGCCTTTGCTATGTATTTTCTTTGGTTTTTATTCTGCTGTCTTTTCCCTAAATATTTGTAAGCTTAGCTCAATAATTTCCAATCTTTCTTCTTTTCTAATATAATATTTAAATCCCTAATGTCCCTCTAAGTGCCATGTTTGGGAAAGTGCCAAGTTTGATGTATAGTGTTTTTATTATCATTTAGTTATAAATATTTTCTCATTTCCATTTGATTCCCTCTTTGATCTTTGAGACTTTTGGAAGTCTATTTTTCTAATTTCTAACTATATTTTTTGTTTTGCTACTTTTCTTCAGTAAACTGTACTGTGCTTGAAAACATGGTCAGTATGGTTGCTTCTCTGTTGTTAGCAAACGGCGAGGGTCACTCTCTAGGTCAGGGGTCGGCACACTATGGCGATCACTGTGAGCCAAACCCCAGCTGCTCCTGTTCTTGTAAATAAAGTTTTATTGGAATGCAGCTGTGCCTCTTGGTTTATGTTTTGTCTATATCTGCTTTTGAGCTGTACCAGCAGAACTGAGTAGTTGTGACGAAGGTTCTATGGCCCATGAGACTTCAAATACTTACTCGCTGGCTTTCTAAGAAAAGTCTGCCAACCCTTGTCCTCGAGTCATTATTTTAGTAGAGTTGCAAAATGGTGATTCTATGTTTCTTTTTTTTTCAAGCTTATTTATTTTTGAGAAAGAGTGTAAGTGGGGGAGAGACCCAGAGAGAGGGGGGACAGAGGGCCCAAAGTGGGCTCTGCTATGACAGCAGTGAGCCCCATGTGGGGCTCGAACTCATGACCTGTGAGACTGTGACCTGAGCCTAAATCAGATGCTCAACTGGCTGAGCCACCCAGGTGCCCCTATTCTACATTCCTTTTTGAAAACAATTCTAGTTCCATAACCTTTTACCATTTATTAGCCGGGGCTCTTTCATAAGAAGAAATTTCCCTGCTCAATTATTTGGTTGCCCTGAGGTATTGTTTATACAGGAAAGGCAGGAGAAATGGTTGATTTTCTCCTTTTTATTTACTAGCTTGACCAAATTAATTTATTTCCTTAAATATGACCATTTAAAAGTTACTGTTATGACGCATGTGATGTATTTCATTCCATTGCAATTATCAGCTGATCTATTTGCTATTGTCCCTCCTGTGTTTTGAAATTGCAAATATGGTTTTTGTGTTTTGCTCAGCTACGGTCACGGCAGCTATTTTACTGATGCACAAATTGTCCCACCTTTGAACAATGGGAGCCTCCTGGTGTGGGCTATTCTGTTTATATAATCCTTTTGACCTGACACCTGTCATCTTTGATAACTTCTTTGCTCTCTGGTGTAACGATGTATCCCAGACTAATCTTACATGCGTCCTGCCCCACACTCGATAACCATTTTTATTTTTACTGGAGGGTCTGGTCTATATTTATTTTGGTTATTGATATATTTGGATTTAGTCCTATCACTTTATTCTGTGTTCTCTATTTGACATTTTTTATGCTCCTTCTCTTCATCCCTTTTCCTGTGCTTTAGTCACTTTAGGATATTTTTCTTGGCCTCCCTTAATTTTAACACACATCATAACTAAACCAGTCTAATGTTAAATTCTGTCTCTAAATTCCTCCATAAAAATGCAAGGACCTTGGATTCCTGTGTCCCTGGTGTCCCTCCCTCGAACTCACATACTACTATTGTCCATTATTCACATCCAACCTTGTTTTTATCCCAAATTAATCACCAGGGTTTAATTGAATAATTGATTTATTATTGCCTTGCAAGCACTGGCTTAGATTTGCCCACTTTTTAAACAGACCAATTTTCTCGTTTACTCCTCTTTCTAGAACCTTCTTTCTGATTTTAGTTTTCTTCCAGAGGAAACATGCATGTTAGTAATTTTTTCGATGAACATTAGTCAGTGATAAGCCCGGGTTTGCCTCTCTTTCTGTAAAAAGTGGCTAGTTTGGCCTTAGATCTCTTCGTCTCTCAGCTCCACTCACCTCTGTTTCCTAGTTCTTGGAGATTGTCAGCAGATGACGGTCAAGATATCGCCACGCCTGCTTTGTCTTTACAGCCACTGATCCCAGAGGCCCAGGAGCATCTATGTTTTTGACCGTTTTCTCGACAGGGCTTTGATTTTCCTGGCTACACTCATGAGCTTCTCTCTTAACTCATCGCTCAGCCTGAGGCTGAAATGTCCTGCTTGTCCCTCCTGAAGCCCTGGGGACAGTGCCACTGGAGCAGCAATATTGAAAATGACAGATAAATGACTCTCCAAGGAGGGGCTGGGCAATCTTAGCATCTGTCCACCATGATTATCATATCAGAAATAGTTCACGTTATGGGGCAATGATTTTGTTACATGTGCCTTTCCTAAAAGGGTATTAATTGTTTAGTATTTGGTCAGGCAAGCTTTTGGACCCACAAAGAAGAACAGAGTGTGGGCTCAGTGTCCATTCTCTGCTTAGCCTCTCCAACCATCCAAGCAAGTAGAGAGCCCTGTGACGGTAGAAGCGGCCAGGTAGGTGTCTGCTGAAATATCCCTTCAGGAGAGAACCGCCCAGAGCAGTGCAGTCAGCTAATGGCCGCAGGGCCCCCAGGCCCCACTTCAGTGCTTGAGCTGAGTGGATGGGGCTACAAGGGCCACCATGTCTGCCCAGGGCTGGATTCTTCTCCAGGCAGTCTTTGCGCTGGAGCTCCCCACTGGGCTGGGTGAAAAGTTCTGAGCTGTCCTGCAGGGAGGCTCTTCCTACACAATCTTCTTTCTTTTCCCCTCTCCTTTTACAGATGTCAGACCAGCATCATGGCCTGGAGACTTTATTCTTGCTTCTTCTACCTTCAGCGTACAATACCATTCCCTCCACTGGTCTCTCATGCTGCTGACGCCCTGTCTGTGTCGGTTTCTCAGAGGAGCTGAACTGACACAGGGCCTTTGAATCACTGGCCACTTTTTTTCTTCCTTTTCTGTTGAAAAATTCTTTCCTCTCCCTCATTTTCTAGTTCTGCATCTACATAAAATGAAACAATAGGTCTTATGAGAAGACAAGAGAGTGATTCAACTCCTGCTTAAAAACCTCCTCTTGGGGGGGCCTAGGTGGCACTGTCAGTTAAGCCTCCGACTTGGGCTCAGGTCATGATCTCATGTTCGTGGGCTCTGTGCTGACACCTCAGAGCCTGGAGCCTGCTTCTGATTCTGGTCTCCCTCTCTCTCTGCCCCTCCTTGCTCATGCTCTGTCTCTCTCTGTCTCAAAAATAAATAAAAAACATCAAAAAAATTTATTAAAAAACTCTTCCTCTTGGAAGCTGTAATAGTCAGTGTTTTCTGGAGAAACAGAACCAGTAGGGTGTGTGTGTGTGTGTGTTTGCATGTGTGCACGCACTCGCACGCACATGCACACGTGCATACAGACACACATTCTTTCATTCATTCATATAAAATGTTCAGAGCAGGCCAGCAGGCTGGAGACCCAAGGATGGGCTCATGTTGCAGCTTGAGTTTGAAGGCAGTCTACTGGCAGAATTCCCACTTCCTTAGTGGATCTTAGTCTGTTTTCTCATAAGGCCTTCAACTGATTGGATGGGGCCCACACTAGGAGGGTGAGGTACTTGACTCAAAGTCTACTGACTCAAATGTTAATCTTATCTAAAAAATACCTTCACAGCATTTACACTGATGTTTGGCCAGATGTGTGGATACCATGACCTAACCATATGTCGACACATAAAATTAACCATCCCAAGTACCCTCTGGCCTGAGTTCTGTTTTCAGATAACTTGATAGTGAGTGTATAGGGAGGTAGCTTAATCTGCCCTGATTATTAATAACTTTTGGTAGCTTCTGGGCTAGTATTATTTGCCAAAGACAAGCTCACAGCCATGCCTTTCTAAGTCTTCCGATGGTAAATGGTTTAGCCTTTACACGGTCTCTGTCACAACTACGCAACTCTGCTGATGCATAGGAGAGTAGCCGCAGACTATATGTTAACGAAAGAGTGTGCTCTGTTTCAATAAAACTTTATTGATGGAAATGGAAATGTGAACTGTGTGGAATTTTCACATGGCACGAAACAATATTCTTCTTTGGATTCTTCCCCTTGCCTCCCCGCTCAACCATCTAAGAGCTTTCTTAGCTTTTAGGGCACGCAGACAAGGGTGAGCAGGTTGGTTTGGTGTCCTTGCTCTGTGCTGTTACTGTCCCCAGGACAGTATACCTCTTCTTACATCTTCTCGGCATGCTACTGTTTTCCAGCTGTCAATTCAAGTATTTAATAAAACAGCCTGTTTCGGTAACTCAAGACTTCAGCTTCCTCGGCAAATGTGCATTTTCACTGGGGCTTCTGGGAAGAGTTTCTTCCTCAATAAAGGATATAATGGTAGCATTTCTCTTGGGGATGTTGGGAGATCCTTTTGTGGGGAAGGAGGTTTTAGCATTGGGCCATAGCACCTTGGTCATATAGAGTGGTACAACTAGAAGATGCCTTAGCTCATCTCTTTTTGTTCAGGTCATTTGTTTATTCACACACTCAACATCTTTTAAATACAATAATAGATACACCCCTCTGCTCACCATGGGAAGAGTTGAACATATGACAGAGTCTTGCCTTTGGTGTTTTCTGAAACAAAGCCTCTGTCTTAGAACAGCCTTCCTGTTCCTCCAAACCTAGGAAATGCTATTTATGCTCCCAAACTCAGGACAGAAGGCAGTCTTTCAGGAATCTTCTACCTTTTCCCTCCTCCCAAGAGAACAAGCTAGTTCTTTCTCTAAATTACCCCTGATCCCACCATCCTTCCATGTCTGCATCTGTTTTTATTGATTGATGAACTATGAACCATACATCGCCTTATTTGTCTTGCCTACTTGACACTTAGCATCTTGAGAAGCTGCCTTACTCATTTCTAGATTCCAGAGCCTGCTGCATAGTAGGTGCTTAATAAACATGTGTTGATATTATTTACTCATTCAACAGATGTTTTTGAGCCCTTACTATGTACCAGGCACTGTTCTAACCAGTGAACAGAACAGACAAAAACTCTGTCTTCTAGAGCTCCCACTGCAATGAAGCAGGAGGTGGGAGACAGGGAGACTTGATAAGTGAGCAAATGACAATATTTTAGAAGGTGGTAAGTACTATGGAGAAAAGTAAAGCAGGCAGAAGAGGCAGGAAGTGCCAGAGAGTCGAGGTGGGGTTGTAATTATAAGCAGAATGATCAGCAAAGACTGAAAGGCCATGAGGAGAGAGCCACCTTGCTATCTGGAGGAAAGAAAGCCAGTGTTAAGGTCTTGAGGTACGTTCCTGGAGTGTCCTAGAAACACCACGATGGGCAGCATAGCTGGAGCTGAGTGAGCGAGGGGAAGAAATACATTTTACTGTATATATTTGAAAGCTAAGAGAACACAGATGCCTTCTGGAGACCTGGAGAAAAAAAGGGAAACTGAGGCTAAGAGAAGTGGATACGTTTTTTTTTATCATATAATACAGCTGGTCAGTGTTGGAGCTGGGGCCCCGGGGCCGGACCCCAATCTTCACTGCAGAGCTGCACCCACAGGGAGACCAGCACCCCAAAACAGAGACAAAGGAGCACTCTGCCCTGTAAGGATCTCGTCCTAAAGCCCTGTCTCCAATAACAGAAGAGAATAAGATTCGACCAGACACGGTATCCCGGGAGACAATGGCAGTCAGGGCTTCATCGCTGCCAGCAATTTTGAAGTTGCCCATATTTCTCTCACCGGGGATGTTTTCTTTCTCTGAAACCTTTTAGCAGATGACAAGGTATTGCCCTGGGTATGTTCCAGAACACCGGTCTTTGCTAAAGTGGTTAGACAGCCACTTCCCTTCAAAGCCAGGGACTGCCCTGGGGACGAAACCATTCAGAGAGCATTTTCTATTTGCAAAACATTGCTCGGACATGTTATCATGTATTTCTCTCAACAGATCAGTGAGATTGGAGAGCTTTCTCGGATATGCTGGACATCCGGGAGAAAGGTGAGGCCCGAGAGGGCTGCTGATTTGGGGTGGTCCCTCTCGTTGTGTGTGGAGTCGTCCTCACCCCTGTCCTCCTCTTCCTCGTTTTTGTCTGTGGCCAGGGATGGAAGCGCATAAGGCATGACTCCTGCCTGCAGGGAATTTATAATCTAGTTGGGTCACATGTTCATTGATTCAGCCACGTGCATATTCATTCAATAGTGCCTCCATTCTGTTACCTTTACTGAGTACCTGCTATATTCTAGTTAATTATTGGAGATTCAATAACATTAGGAGAAGGCTTCACAGAAGAGAGAGATTTTACTTAGTCTTTTAAAAGCATTTTTAAAAATATATTTATATATTTTGAGAGAGAGAGAGAGGGGGAGAGCACAAGCAGATGAGGGGCAGAGAGAGAGGGAGAGAGAGAGAATCCCAAGCAGGTTCTGCAATGTCCGCACAGAGCCTGATGTTGGACTTGAACCCATGCACGGTGAGATCACGACCGGAGGCGAGACCAGGAGTCAGATCCTTAACCGATGGAGACACCCAGGTGCCCCGACTTTGTTAGTCTTAAAGGATGAACAGGATTGTATATGGAAAGCAGAACAAAGGGGATGTTTTGTTCAGGCTGAGGGAACAGCAAGTGCAAAGAGGAAGAAGCAAGAAAGGGCGTGCGTGTCTAGGGAAGGCTGGGGAGCCTGGGGCGGCTGAAGCCCAGGAGACGGGGCTGCGGTGGGTGAAGGTGAGGGGTGCTGGGCAAGGCTGGACTCAGACCCGCACGCCATGCTGCGCTGAAAGGCACCTTTTCCTCCGGATGACTAGGAACCATGGACTGACATGATTAGCTGTGGTTTTGAGGAAGACCGCTCTGGCGGTAGCACAGGGAATGAGCAGAGAGGAGGGGCAAATCAGAGTGGTCCCTCTGGAAAGAGCGGGGAGCAAGATGCATGGGTGGAGTATGATGGGGACTCAGACCAGGACACACAGCCTGAGAACACCGAGCTGGGAGATGAAGGTCGGCAGTGGCAGGACCAGCATGAGTGGAGGCTGTCTCAGGCTCAGGAAGCTGATGAATGGATTACATCCATCTAGCTCTGGGCCGCGGGATTAGGAATCTCGCCTGCTCAAATTTGTAATATATCTTCTCCAGTGTCAGGTGTTTTTTTTTTTATCAGTAAAAACATTATGTATTGATTTTCTACAAGTTATTTCTCAATTAATTCAGAACTGGTCAGGGAAGGGATTATTATTATTGGACCTTCTCAAAGAATCAGAAGAACAGCCGTACTGCTGGCCCTGACATTAAGGAGCCATTGAATAAATTCTGGCAGCCACCTACCTCCAGATTACTCGATATGTGAGCAAGATGAAGCCTGTTCATCGAATTCAGGGTGTCCATCAGGCTTTCTGATAAAGTGAGTGAATGTTTCCACTTGATAGAGGAAGGTCATGACGCCATTAAATCTAGACCCGCAGAGAGGACAGGGCTGAAAGCTGGGGTTTGGGAGCCCTCCGCGTTCACATGACTAGGTGTTCTGGGAGCCCAGAGGGTCATGTAACCAACATGGGAGGAATCAGAGAAGGCTTCCTGGAGGAACAGTCATCTAAGCCATCTTGAAGGATGAGAAGAGGACAAGTGTAATGGATTAAGAGTGAGGATTTGGTGGGGTTGCCTGGGGTCGGGCAGGCTGTGGCCGAGGGGGCAGGGCAGGGGCGAGTGGGAGGGAATGCAGCCAATAACAGCACATGTGCATGTTGGTGTTGCTCTAAGCAGCAGTTTCAGTGAAGACAAATAAGGCTAGAGAGGCAGGTGGGGGCCAGATAATAAAGGGACTTTTCAATACCGTTGAAGTTAACAGATGAGGAATGATAGAACCTTGAATGATACCCCAATAAAGGAGACAGAACCAAGAGAGGTGATTTGAGAGGAACTTCTGGACGGTGGAGAAGGTGATAACCATTTGGATGATGGGACTGAGGGTGAACTGTGGTCTGAGGCCGTTTATAGATTTCAAGGGACAGCCTGGGATGGCGGATGTGGTTAAACTCTGCGACAATATCGGGGCTTCACGTCTTCCGACCTAAGAGCACCTTGCTGGTGCCTGGTGCATCCTGCAGTGTGGATGGGGACTGGGTTCTGGGTCTGCCCCCGGGGCTCTGGGAAGCATTATGCGTTTCCTGACAAAATGGCAAAGTACAGCACGCACTGCTCCTTCCCTCTTTCTTGTGGCCTTGTATTCAGGGGCTTCACGAAACCTTGGAGTGATGGGCAGGAGAAAAAGTCAAGAGAACAGCCTTCCTGCTCGCCTTGACATTATCGAGTTATTGAATAAATGCCAGCAACCACTTACCTCCACGTTACTTGATAGGTGAGCAAGATAAAGCCCTGTTTGTTTAATCCGAGGGTGCACATCAGGCTTTCTGATAAATTGAGTGAATGCATTCTTAGCAGATACAGGAAGGCGGCTGCAGTAGAAATCTTCCAGGCTTCAGTTTTGAGTCTGCCAGGAGAACATGAGCTGCAGCACCAACACGTCTGAACAGCAGCTCTGAGACCCTTGAGCGGGTTAACGGTCTCCCTTGAAGAGTGGAGACAGTAGTAATCTATATTAGGGTGCTGCTTGGCACGGTGATGGCGGGCGCATTCAGCTTCAAATCCTATTTCTTTTTTTTAAGTTTATTTATTTTTGAAAGAGAGAGAGAGAGAGAGAGCGAGAGCCTGGGCAGGGAAGGGGCAGATAAAGAGGGAGACAGAGAATCCAAAGCAGGCTCATCATTGAAAGCACAAAGCCTGACTTTGGGCCCGAACTCACAAACCGTGAGATCATGACCTGAGCCAAAATCAAGAGTCAGACACTTACCCAGCTGCGGCACCCAGAAGCCCTTCCATCTCCTAGTTCTTTGTAAGAAACAAGGTTGCTTTCTATAGCCTCATGCAGAACACTTTCGGTGACAGACTTGGAGTCTCAAATTCAAATTTCCACCCCCTGCCACCGGTAATCTGTTTGATCGTGTGTGCGTCCCCTCCCCTCTCAGGGCCTCAGTTTCCCTTTTCATTAAATGAGAGACTTGACCTAGAACGCGACTTCTGAAGCTCCTCCTGGTTTGAACTGGGTTGCTGCTCTTGATAGTGGTTCCCAGTCCTGCCGCAGAAGTTTTTCTTCTTGCCAGAAGGTGGCGCTATTGAGTTCTTTGCGTTCCCGTACTCCCGCTTATCCCTGGGTTCCCTCCGTCGGATTTCCACTCTCCCCCTGTCAGTCACCGGTGGTCGGCCTCCTCCCCGCTCCCCGGAAGTGGATGATCCTCCCTCCCGCCAATCACTGGGAGATCAGCGGTAGCCCAGCCCTACGTCCCAGCCCCATCGCCCTCCTAGCTTCGTTGGCCTCACGTAGGCATTGTATCAACTCACATTGGCTCAATACGGGTGAGTGCAGGACAATCAGATTTTGAAAGAGAGAGCGAGCGACCACAGTCACATAACTTTTTTTTTACGGCAGTTTGTTATTATTATTCTATTATCAGTTATTGCTGTTCATCTCTTTTTGCATCTAACTTATAAATTAAACCTCATCATAGGTACGTATGTTTAAGAAAAAATAGTCTAGGGAAGATTTGGCAAAGGTCTGCAATTTCAGGCATTGGGCGGGGGTCTTGGAACATAGGCCCCCCCCCCCCCACCCCTCGCGGGTAAGAGGGGAATGACTATTATAAAGAGTGCTCTGTTTGCTTCAAGTTCTGGAAGACCGAGCTGGCCTGCCGTCAATGCTCTGAGTGTGAGCTTTTGGTTGCAGGGGGCGCCTTAGGTCCTGGCCAGTGTTTACCCCCTTCCCAGCCTCGTGACCCAGACTGCGCATACGCCAGGTCAGTTCTGTTCAGGTCGGAGTACCACTCAGTACTGTTCGAGTTCACCTGCCTCGTTCAGGGCTGCAGAAGGGACGCTGGGGGCCTTTGGGCCATTTCAGGGTGTGGGGGAGACAGAGGTCTGAGGGTTGGCCCCCAACACTGGCTGGTGCAGGTTATACCTGAGACTGGCCCGGCTGAGGGCCTTGGCAGAAACAGCGTGTTTGGTTTGACATCTCTGATCCCTTACCTCAGACCCACCATGTCCCTGAGTCCCTTCCAACCCCTGCCTGCTGCTGCTTGTCATTACCGGAACTTTCCAGATCCAACTGGAAGCATCGGGCTTCAGGTGTGGCCAGGAGTCCTCACCTCACCCGAATTTCAGTGGGGTTGGGGGCTTGGGTGGTGTCACTGAGGACTTCCCTGACCTGTCTGAACTGTGTGTAGCCAGGGGCAAGCCCCAGGAGGCGGTCTTGTGAAAAGACACAGGTCTGAACCAAACCGACTCCATGACAGGCTTTAAGTTTCCCCTCTGATCTTAAAGGCCTAAGTTTCAGTTTCCCCAAAACTGTCTGGCAGTTACACATTGCCCAAGGCAGGAGAGGCCACCTTCGCAGCAGCACCCAATCAGAAAAGGCCAGCAACCACCCTCCACATTCCTAAGGGTGAGGCCTGTAGATAGAAACCATAGATAGGACTCTGTTGCCTAATGTTAAAGGTAACTGTTAGTTACCGAACAAGACCCTGGGCTCCCTCTGTAATTGGTTAATTTCAAAGATACTCTAAATATTGTGATTGGGTCCCGCCAAAAGTAATGAACACTCTAAACAAAATGTATGGTTAAAGTTGTTGCCAATGCTGCTATATGGTAATGATTGGATCACTGTACCTATGTCACAATTTCTTGTAACTCCCCCTTCCCAAACCCCATAAAAACCCTGCTCAGCTCTTGTTCGGGGCACTCAGCACGGATCCACTGCGTCGGTGAAATCTGGGAGCCCGAACTTAAGCCTGTAATAAACGCCCTTTGCTTTTGCATGCGTGATTCGGTCTCCCTGGTGGTCTCTGGTCTTTGGGGATATTGTGATCTGGGCATAACACTTGGTGTCCTGTCAACAACAGCCAGAGGGGTGAGCCCTTGCAAGTATAGACCGTCACCATCAACAGCAATTAATGTTTCTTTTTCTCAGACACATAATATTGATGAGGACAGAGCCTTCTCACAAAGACGAAGGCATATGAACAGTTTCCATCAGATCAGGACCCATCAGCCTTCCTCTCCTTCGGGAGCTCCCCCCACGCACTGCATCCCCTGCCTCGTGGGTGCCTTCTTCTCCCCTCAAGCCCCGCTGAGGAACCTAATGTGGCAAACCAACCTGTGCTTCCTTGCTCCCTGCTAGGACTTTTGGGTTTCAGGGGTTTGCTGTGCTTCACCACGGGGACCCACACAGCCGATGTCTTCAAGACATTGCAGACAAGGCAGGATGGGAAGAAAAGTTCTGTAAACACTGAGCCTGGGATGAGGCTCCCAAGTCTATCCCCACTGCCTGGCGCAGCAGCCCCTGCGCGGCATTTAATTGCTCTCTGTATACGTAGAGACGTGATACACATATCCCGTGTATGCTCGTATGTATGTATGTACACCAGACACAACTGTTCGGGTGCTGGGCTTCAGGTCGTGATAGTTTGTTGAATGTATGTTGTTTTATATCCGGTCACTGGAATGTTTATTGCACTTTGGGGAATATAGGATATTACTAGCTTTCCTCTTGAAAGGACTCTTTTGGGGTCAGTGATTTCCTGGGTTCTGGTGACATTTTGGGGGATTTAACTTTAATTGCCTTCGTTTGGTCAACTCTTTAAAAAAGACACTCAATATTTCCTGAATTCTGGGACAAGAATTATCTTTTTATGTTGGAATACCCATGTCAACCACTTAAGAACATTTTAGGATACTGACCTTCTGCCCATGACAAAGCAGGAACAAGAACAAGAGAATATTCTCAGGTCTTAGGGCCGCAGGTCATTCTGCAAACCTTTGTCCTTTTCTTACTCTATGGAAATGGGTACCGGTGTACCTCCCTCTGAAAAGCCTAAACAGCAGTGATTTTACTCAGAAATCACAGAGTGATCATTTGAATGACGGCAAGTAGAATTATTTTGGTTTTGCACTACTACTACTGGTAATGCTTTTTATATGTGTGATGTTTTTTGTTTTTAAAGTGATTTCTTACATATTATTTTCCTGTGACATCGAAAGTCTAGGAATATGGATATTGAATATTATTCATCCACATTTCTTAGATAAGAAACCCAGGGGCCACCTGGGTGGCTCAGTCCGTTAAGCATCCGACTTAGGCTCAGGTCATGGTCTCACGGTTTGTGAGTTCGAGCCCCACGTCAGGCTCTGTGCTGACAGCTCAGAGCCTGGAGCCTGCTTTGGATTCTGTGTCTCCCTCACTCTGCTCTTCCCCACTCATGCTCTGTCTCTCTCTCCTTCATAAATAAATAAACATTAAAAAAAAAAGAGAGAAACCCAGAGCCTGGGGAGGTTATGTAATAATTGTAAGCACGGCCATCAATCACAGGCTTATCTAGCACATCGACCTTATGAGGAAGGCATTATTGTAACCATTTTTCAGGAAATGCAGCTGGGCTCAAGTGAGGTTAGATCACTTGTTCTAGATCACACTGCTACTGAGAAGAATCAGAACCCACACGTTTGTGTATAAAGTCTCATAGTTTTCGCTTCTTTCGCAGCAGCATGATGCCCGTCCCCTAAGAGTGGTGGCCATGTGGGAAGACACTGGCCTGGGGGTCAGGAAGCCTCTGGTCCGGTCTGCGTCTGCCCCTAACCTGTGAGTCGTCTTGGGTAAGTCGTTTTCCTCCTCTTCCCTTCAGCTTCGTGACGTGGAGCGTGGAAACGAGGCATCTGCTCACTTTAGGACTCGGGCGTATTTGAAGGACTCCCTGGGTTACAAAGCTGCCCAAACATGGGCACCGATGTCTACACCTCTTCACTCTTGTCCATGTCTTTCGCATCCGAATGAGAATTTCCCTTCAAGAAGAATTCACCGGTACAGGCGCAGCTGCTGATCTTGCAGGGAAGGGTGTTGGGGAGGAACAGTAGGACTAAGAGTCGGGGTCACAGTCAAGCCTCCTCATCCCTGCGGCGTGGCAAGGATGTAGGAGGGTCACATAGGCCAAGTGTTGCTGCAGGGAGGGTAGCCGAGCGTGATCTGCTGTGCCGCCTTGGGGTTCCCCTGAAGCAGAGCCTACAACAAGGGCTCATGTGCAGGTCGTTTATTTGGGGAAGCAATCTGGAGATCAGGAGGGGAGGGGCTGGGAAAAACGATGTAGAAGGAGGGAAAGCCAATCCCAAGAGTGCATTTTTGAGGTGGTTACTGTGGACAAATGGATTTTGATCCTGCTCTTGCTTTGGAATTGCCACTCGAGTCATGGAAGACCATTTCAGTCTTCCGCCGGAAGCTTCCAGGAGGTGTGAACTCCCTTGTACTTCCAGTTTGCACATACACCAGAGTGGCCGAGCGGACTCCAGGACGCAGCTGTGATGGTGAGGGGCCCCAGGCAGAAAGCGGGGGGTGCTGGGGCAGCAGAAGAAAGATTCTAAAGCTTGTTGCTTCAGCAATAGCCAGGGCAAAATGGTGGCCGAGAGGATGAGAGACGGGGCTTCAGAGATGTCTGGCACAGTCGTGTGGCTGGGACCCAGCCCCTGTGGGCTGTGGGGTAGGTTGCAGGGTGAGGTACACGTGTGGGGATGGAGGGGCTGGGAGAGATTGTTCCAGAGTGCATCTGCCACATCAGGAAGCTGTGTGATGGAGAGACCCCACACGTTCTCCCGTGGGTGCTCTGTGAGACAGCCAGTATTTGGAAGTGGACCATTCAGAGCTCGTAGGTGACCTAGAGGAAGACTTTCCTCCTCTTCTCTGTATTCCCCTCTTCTCCTCTGGAGGAATTAGGAGTGGAGACAATTGAGGTGGGGAAACCACCTTCTTCTCCCCACCAAGTCCCCGGGGCCAGTAGACTGAGCACCGAACAGGGGGAGGGGAGGGCGCGAATGCCAAACGTGACATGACACTTGTGTTCCACTGCCCTGGGCTGAGGTGGTGTTTAAAAAAAATTTTTTTTAAGTTTTTAAATTTTTTTTAGTGTTTTATTTTTATTTTTGAGAGAGAGAGAGAGAGAGAGAGAGAGATAGAGAGAGAGAGACAGGGAGGGTCAGAGAGAGAGGGAGACACAGAATCTCAAGACAGGCCCCAGGCTCTGAGCTAGCTGTCAGCACAGAGCCCGATGTGGGGCTCGAACTCATGAACCGTGAGATCATGACCTGAGCTGAAGCCAGACGCCTAACCGATTGAGCCACCCAGGCGCCCCTGGGCTGAGGTTTTAGTACCTAAAAGTGACCAACAAGCTATGGGACGTCACTACGGGCTGGAGAAGGAGGTGTGACACAGCAGCGTTGGTGGCGGTGCCTAGAGGGAATAAAGGTTCCATGTTTGTGCTGCATTAGGCTTAGATGCTCAGCACTGCCCGCCCTTCTTAATTTAGCTATTTATCACGTGGGACACCTGATGTGCAATACTTCTTTTCCGCCATAGCGGCCTTCTCCGTTTAGATGATGTCATGTATGTATCGGACTTGCAGTGTTAAGGACAAAGTGCACTTTATGCCTCTTGTGCCGTCAGGGACTAGACAGGTAGCAGAAGGGAGGGTAGCGGGCTGCTTGGGGCCGCTGAACCAGAGCGCTCATGCCCTGCTTACAGGGGGCAGGCGCTGTTGAGCTCTAGCCGCCCGCCCTGCAGAAACAGGGTAGGGAGTTTGGATCTTTGATGAATTGCCACCACCATACTAGCCCTCGGTCCCCACGGTAGATGATACTAATGCCCCTACTTCTGTACCCCTTTCTGTATCCAGCCCCTTTTCTAAATTTTTTAAAATGTTTTTTATTTATTTTTGAGAGAGGGAGAGAGACAGCGTGAGCAGGGGAGGATCAGAAAGAGAAGGAGTCACAGGATCTGAAGACCGACTCCAGGCTCTGAGCTAGGTGTCAGTACCGAGCCCGACGCGGGGCTCAAACCCACGAACTGTGAGATCGTGACCTGAGCTGAAGCTGGACACTCAACTGATGGAGCCACCCAGGCACACCTCCAGCCCCTTTTCTAAATAACTTTACAGTGTCCTTCCATTGCGCTTGGGGAAGCTTTCTTGTCTCCGGGCCCGTCTCATTCTCAGGTCTTGTTTTGGCCGATGGTATGTTAGCAGCTGAGACACAATGGTGGCCTGAGTGGGTGGGCTTGTCCTCTTGCACCTCTGCCCTCACCGTGAGGAGAGTATGCTGCTGATCCCAGGAGGGGAAGGAGGGCGTGCGGGGCTGAGCCACACCAGCCCAGCCCCTCCTCGAACAGCTGATCTGCAGATTATAAAAGTAAATGACATTGTTCGAAGTCCCTGGGTTTGGGGGTGGTTGGTTAGGTAGCGATTTTGTAGCAGTGGTTCAGCCAATAGAATAACATCAATGACACTGGTAACATCACATGATTCCTGCTGAGCCTCTAGGTGGCCTCCAGTTCTTCCCAACACTGTCATCTACGCAGTCACTGGTACACCACGGGAATGAGCAGACCAGGGGGACTGTTGGCCAGACTCCAGGTGACAGGGAGCATCGGAAGGCTGCCTTTGGTGTCTGGGCGTTTGCGGCACCGCCGGGTGTCCCTTTCCTGTGTTCCGTCTGCCTTGGTCCTCAGAGAGCTGGTGGCCCAGCCACCGTGAGCTGTTCGGCACTCACAGGGTATCTGACTGAGTCTGTTTGGTCCCTTTTCTTAGTATTTGTTCTCTGGGTTTTTTCCAGCTTCAAAGAGCTCCTCACCCATATTCACTAATTAATTCATTACTCCAGCGAGTAAAACCTGAAGCAGCGAGAGGAGAATGTCATTAGCAAGAATACTAGTGGCTCATTATTTAGAGTAGGTTGCCCAGAGCCCGGCTCCATCCACCAGAGCTGTTAACTCCTTCCCTGGCTGACAGGGGGCTCCTCAGGCAGGTGTGTGTCCGGGTAGGAGTCTGCTAGGCACTCAGCAGTCACTAAGCACCCACTGTGTGCTCAGCTAGTTATGCTGGGTGCCACAGGGATACAGGAAGTTATAAAACATGGTTTCTGACTTCAAGGGCCTTCGGTCCAGTGAGAGCTCTGTAGTCAGGTAGACCTGAGTGTGAATCCCAGGAATTCATAAGCTGTGTGGTGTTGGGCTAAGTAGCCTCAGTTTCCCTATCTCTAAAATGGGACGCTCATACCTTTTTAGGGGCAATGTGAGGATGAACAGCGCAATGTAAATACAAGGTCTGGCACACTGTGTGTGCTCCATAAGCTACGTGTTTACCAATGTTACTCAGATGCGTGCCTTCACGCGCGTCTCTCACTCCGAGCCTGGCACAGGTGCACGGGACAGTGTGGCAGGAGGAAGGGAGCTGGCAGACAGTAGACATTTGGGGGACATCTTTATTTCAGGGGTGATGGGAGGAAGAGGGAGCCAGCTAGAGGGAAACCAAAGGGGAGAAGGGGAGAAGGGGCGGGGGGACTGCAGGAGCACGCCAGCAGGTGGGTCCCAGCAGGTGAGCTTTGACAATGGGGAGGCTGGAAGGCGGCCACCAGCAGTGCCCTGTTCTGAGATGTGGAGCAGGGCGCAGTCTGAGGACACTTCACCCATTTGATGAAAGGCTCCGCCCAGTCTCTCCTGTGGGGAGCGCGGCTGACCTCCAGCCTCTACCCCTCTGGACTGCATCTCCCACTCGCTGGGGCCCAGGGAACGTGTTGAATAACAGCTATATGCCGGGTATTTGTCTTAGTGGTTTTTAAAGTTTATTTATTTTGAGGGAGAGAGGAGAGAGAGAGAGAGCACACATCCGAGCTGGGGAGGGGCAGAAAGAGAGAGAGAGAGAGGCAGCGAGAGAATCCCAAGCAGGTTCTGCGCTGCCTGCTCAGAGCCCAACGAGGGGCTGGAACCGATGAACTGAGTTCATGACCTGAGTCGAAACCAAGATTCTGATGCTTAGCTGACGGAGTCACCCAGGCGCCCCTCCTCTCAGCATTTGAACTACCTACTAATTTAATCATCACGGCAGTTCCTAAGTATGGATACTATTACCTTTGCTTTCCAGGTGAGAAAAAAAGGCGAAGCCGTGCCTGGCACCGAGACCTGATCCCAGGGCCGGCGGTACCATCCGGATCGGAGGCCCTTTAGTAAGATGTTCAGTCCCCCCGTGTTGTCACTGTCCACTTCCGGTTGTCACTGTCCACTTCCAGCGGCCAGCCTCCTGCTGCCTTAGGTCTGCGTGCTGGCGCCGCCCCCGGGACAAACTCCGCCCCACTTCCAGTCCCTCATTCTTGTCCAGCGTTTGGCTTTGTTTTCTTTTCCCCACTGTGGGGCAGGGTTAAAGCTTATTGCTAAACCCGTGTCTCTTCGTGGATCTTTTTGCATAACATTTAATCGCTGGTAATGACTGTGACCCCAGCGGCACTCATGTAGTGAACTTCAAGTTGGCATTTCAATTAGCCGTGCTGATTGCTGGGTTTGGGCATTTCATAGATTTGTGAGGTGGCTTAGCCTGAGGGCAGTCAGCTGAGGGACTTAGTACCACAGTGCTTCTTGGGGGGATAAGTAACCTCATTACAGCTTCTTTTGCTCTGGCGGAGAGGAAGGAAGAGAAGTTGAAGGTCTCAGGGCAGTTTGGGCGGGGGGCTCGGTGCCTGTGACTAAGTGGAAGGAGCAGGAGCAGGAGGGCTTCCTTCCTCCCTTTCCCTCCCTTTTTCTCCAGCCCTCTCCAGTCTTCTCCCTTCCCCCGCCCCTCCTTGCCTCTTCTTCCTTTTGTCATTTCTTTCATTCTTTTGCTAAAGCCTTTGATGGAAATAATACAGTGACCTAGGGTTCCCAGGACTCACAGGTTCATGGATATAGATGGGGTCACATTAACAGTTAAACTTGGAACTTACACACACATGTACACACACACACACACACACACACACACACACGTGCACACATGTGCTTCAAAGTCCCAGTCCCCTCCTTCCCCAGGTATCCTTGGGAGACCTCCGGGTGTCTCACAGGTGCTTACAAGATGGCTTTCCTGTGGTGTCTGCCATGTTCTTCCTCTCCTGCTAGGGTGTCCTGTCAGGGCTCCTGGAGACATTGGTGGCAGTGTGACACCTCTGAGAGCACAGGGTCTCTTGTTGCCCTGCTCAGGTTAGCTGACCTGCGGGGGGAGGGGGGGGGAGGAGGGGAGGGGCCCTGGGGCCCTCAGCATGTTAAAGCATCACTCAAGGTTGGACCTGCCCCCGGACACGAAGTTGTTCCCCAGCCCCTCTCTCTTCCCTCCTCTCTTCTGGGTGTCTGTGCCTCAACTCCATTCCTCCTCCCTGCCTCCTGCCTTGTTCAGCCAGATAAACCAAACCCACCTCCGGTAAACTCAGCAGACACCCAGGCCCTATCGAGGCGCACTGTCACTTCCAAAAGGGCACTGAAATGGGTGTCTAGTTTGAATTTTGCCGTAGCTGACTTCAGGATCTGCTCTCCATCAGGATTACCACAATGGGCTGATCTTTTCCTAAATGAACCCCTGTGTGGTCCCTGGAAAGGACATTGGATTTGGTGGAGTCACAGATCCTGATTTCAATCCCTCTGGTACTTTTCAATTTAGGAACCGCTCCTGTTAGTTCATATTTTTTTCGCTTAATTAATCCGTAAATTCAGCAGGGTTATATGAGATACTGTGAGTGAAAATTATCTTGGTACATAATAATACCAGGAGAATAATTGTTTTTAACCAACCCTCACTACACTGTTTAAAAACATATAGTTTCCTGCTGTAATAAATCTCAACTCCTTTCCCTGCCTCCACCATGATGGTTCCCATGGCCGCCTCTACTTGCCCTGACTTTTCCCATCTTCCTGCCTTGGCTCCTTTCTTTTTCCTTAGCCTGTTACGTTGAAAAAAATCCTCAGCTGGGATTTGGATCTAAGAGAGCTACAATTTAATGCAGCTTCACTGTCTGCTAGCTGTGCAAACTTGGGTGCTTCCTGGGGCTTCCTGTGTGTTTCCGGTTCTGGTTCCTGTGAGCACCTTTGTGGAAGCACCAGCACCCTCTTGTAGCGGCTACTTGAAGCTAGTTTGCATGCGGATTCAGCCTCAGCACGCCTGCGTCAATGACATCAGCCCAGCAGTGTCCCTCCTCAAACCTGGGTCCGGGTCTCACGCCGTGGTCTTCTGCTGAAATCAGGGACACCTGCCTCCAGGCAGCAGTGATCCCGCCTCAGAGGCCAATGTTTCAGCTCCAAGGGGCCCCTTCTCCATCTTCTCAAGTTTTAATAATGAATCATTTTGGCCTCTTCCCTTGGGTAACCCAACCCTAAGTGGTTACTTTAGAATTCTCTTTTTTACTCAGTTTTCAGGTTACTAAGTTTGTGTCTGGTTAACAATTTTTACTTCTGATTCTGTTTTAATAGTTGATGTGGTGTCTGTCTCCTGATTGAATCTTGGTTTATACCAGTGACTGGGGCAGATCAAGGGCTCTTATAGGCTCCTTGGAGAGAGCAATAAACAAGATGGGAAAACCACTACCTTGTGGAGCTTATATTCTGTTCAGGCAAAACAAAACAGAAACACATGCATGAGGAAAACGTGGTATGTCAGAGGTAGTGAGTGCTGTCTAGAAACATGTCCGGAAAAAGCTGTAGAAGGGCTGGGAAGGAGGTGGTTTGCAATTGAAGCTGTGATGTCTGTGTGACACTGCTCATCATATATATGGAAATACTTTGTGGCCCAAATATGGGGAATAATTTTGTTCCATTCATAGCTGAGCCTTTTTGTGAATCTTGGAGATTGTGTAAAACCAGGGAGAGTATAGAATTAATAGGACTTTAAATGGATGCCATGCCTGGAAGAAAAATAGCCAAAGGTTTTAATTGGGTGGCTAATGAGTATGAGGTGTGTGTGTGTGTGCGTGTGTAGCGGTGGTGATTCCTATCGATTTACCGCATAACCATTGAATCCAGCCGTCTTCCTTAGAACACATTCCCAGGCTCATTTTAAACCATGGATACTGTAGACCAGAAAGAGATCCCATTTTTCAAATAAAAGCTTTTACAAGTTTCCTCATCATTTCACAATTCACGAAGGATTCCGATCACATTTTGTACATACTCTTCAATTATCGTCCTGGACAGCAGGTAGACCTCTTGAATTGGAGAACCTCACCATTGGGGTTGTTCATTTAGGGGATTTGCCCAGGGTGGCAGCTTCTTGCTTCCAGGTTCCTGAGTCATGAGGGCATGTGTCTTTGGGACAGAAGGGCATGGTTCTGGGTTGTAGTTAACTCCACAGGACAGATTGAGGGACCAGGAC
Source organism: Helogale parvula (assembly GCA_004023845.1). NCBI lineage: Eukaryota > Metazoa > Chordata > Mammalia > Carnivora > Herpestidae > Helogale > Helogale parvula. The sequence goes on along the minus strand of PJEM01008658.1, from coordinate 8,056 downwards.
TTGCATCTCAATGAAGAGCCTAATTCCTTGCTGACAGGTGTTGTAATGGCTTTTTGACAATTCTTTTTCTCAGGCCTGGAAAAAAAATCTGGACTCCAACTGGTACTTCTTTGTGTTTTGCAGAACAATTTGTGTGTGTGTGTTGGTCCGAATACGAGGTTGTAAGGCCCCAAAATGACAGAGTTGGGGTGGGTTACTCAGAGAGATGGGCTGGCCTGGTCAGTGCGGGACTTGTTTCCGTTTACACAGCAGGGGATTCCTCTTGTCTGATTTCGGAAGAAGTCACAGATTTTTCCCCTTTGACTTTCTGAAAATGTCCCTGGGATGCATGGAATGCTTTCCTTATTAATGAGGAGGAGAAACGGATCCACCTTTCTCTCCTGGTTGTAGTCCCTTTGGCGTCATTCCAAGTGAGAGAAAGTCCATTTTCTTGCTATTGTCGAGGGCCCGGTTAGAGTGTTGGTAATGCCCAGTGCTGGGATCCAGAGACGTCATGTGAGTAGGCGGACTGCAGACCAGAAAATGATTCTGAGTGTTCAGCTTGTGCTGGGCCGTGATGCGGGCTTCGTATGCATTTATCTCATTTAACCCACAGACCCACTCTATGAGATGATTGTTCTTATTTTACACAGGAGGATATTGAGATATTGGGGACGTTGCGATAATAAGTAACTCAAATGAGGTTTAGAAGTGGGCCTCCAACCTAGGTCTGTTTGACATGGTTTGCAAAGGATATGTGCATGAGGTGGGTGGGGGGAAACGGAGTTTCTGAGATAAAACTACTCATGTCCCTTTCGATGACTCAACATTGAAGGCTTGAGAGAAAGGTCATCTTTGCTCTATGTTCTAAAGACAAACCAGATCAAACCAAACCTAAACTTAGTTGTGAAAGAGCTCTGCTAGGCTAGGTACTATTGTTAAGTACTTTTAAACTTCTGATCACATTTAATTTTCTCAATATCTTGAGAAGTAGAGATTTCTGTCCCCCTTTTTACAGATGGCATCACTGAGCTTAAGGTTGAATTAGCCAGTCTTCCTGAAACCAGGTTTTCTGAGATTAACAGATTGTTGTTCTCATTATCGATGGCTGTGGACATACCATGCCAAAACTAAGGCACATAAAACAAAAGTCATTGTGTTATACTCACACTTTTGTTGGTCATGGATTAAAGCATCATACAGGGAGGCTGGCTCCCAGCTGAGTGGGGCTTCAGCTGAAGGCGCTCTAACTGCTGGAGATATCTGGGTTGGCTCAGCTAGATGCCTCCGGGTTCTTCGGTTCTTTGCCACTTTGCTTCTGCTGAAAGTGGCTGTCCAAGATGGTGCCTTCACTCACGTCTGACATCTGGGCAGGTATGGCTAACATAGTTGGAACAATTCAGGCATTTTCTCTCTGTTTTTAAAATATTCTTTTTGTTTATTTTTGATAGAGAGTGAGAGCATGCACACGAGCAGGGGAAGGGCAGATAGAGAGAGGTAGAGAGAGAGAACTCCAAATAGACTCTGCAGTGTCAATGCAGAGGCTCTGATGTGGGGCTCAAACTCACGAATGAACTGTGAGATCATGACCTGAGCCAAAATCAAGAGTTGGATGCTTAACTGACTGAGCCACCCAGGTGCCCCAGGCATTTTCTCTGTTTATATGGATTGTTCAAGGGGTTACCTTGGGTTTCCTCACAATGTGGTGATTTCATGGCTTCTCAGTCTTAGCACTGTTGACATTTGGGGATGGACGATTCTTTTTTGTGAGTGGTTGAGAACCAGATTCCAACGTTCCTAATCTCCAGTTTTTATACAGTTCACTGAGCTACACTTGAGTGTGAATGACTCATTGTTGAAGACATGGGCTCAGTCCCAAAGGCCACTCAGTCTTGTTCTTCAGGACTCCTTTAGGAAAGCAAATGCCTGCAATGCTAGACACAGTAACACTTAGCAATGCTGCAGCAGAGGATGGAAAAGGATGCTTCGTTTATATAATCCTATGTACCACGCACTATTTTGAGTATGGGTATATATCCATATACGCAATTTTTTATAAAATTAAATCCTGTTACAGTAATGATATCCTCATCTTATAGTTAGCAGCACTGAGACTTGACCATGTAGGTCAAGTCACTTGCTCATCTTGGACAGGGTAGCAAAGATCTTGCAAGGATTGGGACCCTAAACATGTCAGCATCATGAAAAATGTAGGCGTTAAGCACGAACCAGCTCCAGAGCTGTTTTAACCCTTCCCACTCGTACCGCAATATCTATTTTATCCGGCCCATTTGGAAGTCATGCCTCTGTATGACTTCAGCCTCTCTCCCTATCTACTTAATAACATCTGGGAGCTTGGGAAAGGCTTTGGCTGAGATTTATCATGCCCATCAGAGTCAGTAGGCAATTGGTGGGTTTCTTTGCAGAGAGTAAAACCAGGCTGACAACTCAGGGGAGCCTGATGCAGTATTTTTAGGGCGCTTGTTTATGTGCAATTATTGTTCCTCAGTGTTGATTGTCACTGGTTGCAAATAGACAAAGGTGCGTGAGGTGTCTGTTGGTGCTCAGGATGTGCAGCCGCCAAGCCCCTGAGTGATGGGTGGTCATTGTTTCTGGTGCTTGACAAGCGTTAAGTACAGACATCACGATAGGTTGTCACTACAGGTTCAATTCAAGCATGTTTTTACATGGAAAGGGGAGGGGTCCTGGAGAAGGAGTTCAAGTCATAAAGAAAGTTTGGTGTTTTGCCACATCGGCTGCTAAATCGCACTTACACTTTCTCCAGATCCCCCACAGACTTTAATTTCCAGTGTCATTTGAAAATAACAATGTCAATTTATGGGTCACTAGGAGTGAATGTCTCTCTCTTTATTTTTTTTTAAAGTTTATTTATTTTTGAGAGAGAATGAGAGAGACAGAGTGCGAGCAGGGAAGGAACAGAGAGAGAGGGAGACACAGAATCTGAAGCAAGACTCTAGGCCCTGAGCTGTCAGCACAGAGCCTGATGCGGGACTTGAACTCACAAACCACAAGTTTATGACCTGAGCTGAAGTCAGAGGCTTAACTGACTGAGCCACCTAGATGCTCCCTGAATGTCTCTTGGAGAATACCAGAATGCTCTAGTACTTCTGCCTTCACAGACTGCGAATCAGTAATTCCCTGGCACATAGTAGGTGTTCAAGAAATGTTGGTTAGGTGAATGAAAGAGCTGTGGTCTGGCCTGAGAGATGAAATGGTGCATTATAAGCGTTAATGGTGGAGAAAACAGTATATTCTCAATTATAACCCCTCATTATTCCAGGGACTTGTATGGTTCAGCCTCAGAGAGGGCTCATCTCAACAACAAAAACATAGCTAGAGTACAAATTATAAAAACGTAGTTCATATTAATTTTTTATTGACTTCCTCAGAGACACTAGAGGGAGAAGGTTTATCTCATTCACTGAAATATTGGGCATCAGGCCCTCTCCCTTCCCTTTTCTCTCCATCTTGCTCATACCTAGTGGTTGTTCCAGAGTCTCTAAAGGTACCACCGCCAAGAATTACTTCCCTGTAATTCTTAAGTAGTTTTATATCTCTCCCAACAACCCTAAGTTTTTCCAAATGTAACTCCTTGGCCTCTTCCTTCAAGCAAGACTCTTGGTTTTCTAGAGGAGAAGAGGAGGGTTAGGGAAACTAAATGGACAGTTACAGGATTTTTATTTGAAAACCAAGGGAGAGATAAAGGCTATGAAGACTCACATGATAATTTTTATTCTATAATTGCTTCACATATTAATTTGTTTATTGAGTAAATACTAAGTAGCAACTATATGTACAACAGTTTCTTCATACATTCATAGAGATAGAGTTTGCCTATTTTCAATTTTTAAAAAAATATTTGTTTATTATTGGGGGGAGGGTAGAGAGAGGCAGAGTCCGAGCAGGGGAGGGGCAGAGAGAGAGGGAGACACAGAATCTGAAGCAGGCTCCAGGCTCTGAGCTGCCAGCACAGTCTGATGTGGGTGGGGCTTAAACTCACAGACTGCGAGACCATGACCTGAGCTGAAGTAGGAAGCTTAACCGACTGGGTCACCCAGGGGCCCCGCCTATTTTCAATTTTAATATCTATTGGCAGATTACATTCCCCCCAAACTGTGGCAATTCATGCAATCAACTTTCAAAAGTGCTTGTTTCTTTGCATTTTCATCAGCTCTGGTCATTATCTCCTCTTCAATTGTCAGTCTGAGGAGTTACTTTGATTTGCATTTCCCTGAATACTAGTAAAGATGTTTCTAAGAATATTTTGATGCCTATTATCCATTTGGATTTTTTCACTAGTGATTTGACTGTTTTTATAATTTTCCCATTTTCTGATTTTTTTTCTTCTTAAATAGTCAATTTGTAGAAGTTCTTTATATATTAGGGATGTTAACCTGTTAACCCTTTGCTTATATGATTTGTTGAATGAATTAGGGTAATAGTAGCTTCTCTAACAAATGAACCTCCAAATTTTAGTGGCTTAATAAAACAGAAGATTATTTCTTTCTTGTTAAAGTTTTTTTAAATGTTTATCTTTGAGAGAGAGAGAGAATGAAACACAGAATCCAAAGCAGGCACCAGGTTCTGAGCTGTTAGCAGAGAGCCCAAAGTGGGGCTTGAACCCACGAACCATGAGTTCATGACCTGAGCTGAGGTCAGATGCTTAACTGACTGAGTCGCCCAGGTACCCCCAGAAGACTAGTTTTTGTTCTTCCAACAACCTAGTATGAGCAGTCCTGATTTGCAGGTGGGTATCTTTCTTCCAACTGGTATTTCAGGGACTTGAATTCTTACCATCTTATGGCTCTTCTATCCATTATGGCCCTGGCGTTCTCTGCATATAGCTAAAGAAAGGGACAAGTAAGGCAGAGAATCCCTACCAGCTTCTTAAAAGCCCCAGCCTAGAAGTGCCCCACACCATCCAACATTGATGCAATATTGATGCAAGGGGCTGGCTGTGGGTCCTGGCTGGGCAGCTGTCCCCGAGTGTGAAGTTTTGGCAGATGGCCAGCCATCTTTCTGCCACATGTGTTCCAGGTATTTATTTTCCAATCTAATACTTGTCTTTTGAGTTTACTTATGATATTTTGGTCATAAAACAATAAAGATCATGGAATTATCTCTGTCCATTTACCTATCATTTATCTATCTATCTATCATTTATCATCTAACCTTTCTGTCTTGCTGTTATCTTTCATTTTGTGGTTTCTAGGATCCCTAACTTGCTCAGGACAGTCACCCCCACCTCGAGGTTATACATATTTTCCCCTAAATTTCTTATTACATCTGTAATTTATATTTGCAATATGGTATGAATCAGGGTTTTTTGTTTTTAACCAGTTTTTCTAGTGAATTAAGTTGCTCCTTTTTGGCCTTTTTTGGTTTGTCTCTTTATGTATTGACTTTGTCCTGGTCTGTATTCAGTTTCACACATATGTTTGTCTGGTGTTATGGAACTATCAGACCAGGCTGACTACGGCGGATTTAGAGTGAGTTTAAGAATGGCTTTGTCAAGATAGCGTCCGTCTTAACTACTAGGTTATGTGGACTTTCTCTTTAAATAAGTTAATCTTGGGGTGCGTGGGCAGCACAGTCAGTTAAGTGTCTGACTCTTGATCTCCACTCAGGTCATAATCTCATGGTTCGTGATTTTGAGGCCCGCATTGGGCTCTGTGCTAATGGCATGGAGCCTGCTTGGGATTCGTCTCTCCTTCTCTCTGCTTCTCCCTCACTTGGAGTTCATTCTCTCTCAAAGTAAGTAAATAAAACTATAAAAACTAAGGTACTCTAGGGGTGCCTGGGTGGCTCAGTCGGTTAAGCATCAGACTCTTGATTTCGGCTCAGGTCATGATCTCAAGAATTTGTAAGATTAAGCCCAGTGTTGGGCTCTGCACTGATGATGCAGAGTCTGCTTGGGTTTCTCTCTCTCTCTTTCTCTCTCTGTGCCTCCCTCACTCATGTTCTCCCTCTGTCTCTCAAAATAATTAAATAAACATTAAAAAAATTAAAAAATAAATATGGTATTCTCATCTTTCTTAGCTCTAGCTTCTGTCTTTGAGAAACAAAAACAGTACTATTTGCAGATTGCAATGGTGAGTTAAGAAGGCCGCTCTCCATTCTTTGACATTCCTCCTGTTGAGACATGGGGTGTATGTCTCATCCCCTTGAATCTGGGGGAGACTCTGTGACTGCTCTGATCAAGAAATGTGGTCGAGGAGGTGCTGTGCTAGTTTCTGGGTCCAGACCTTAAGAGAATGGCAGCACCTATTTCCTCTCTCTTGGAACATTGTTCTTGGAGCTGCTGTGTAAGAAATCTGGCTCTTCTGAAGCCACTGTGATGTAGAAGCCCGGGCCACATGGAGGGATCCCAGACAGTGTGGAGGGAGAGAGAGACAGACAGACAGAGGCTAAAGAACATCAATTTGCCAGAGATGCGATGAAAAACCATTGTGATGTGAACCCTTTAGCTCCAGTTACCCCAGCTGGTGGCATGAGATCTGAGATGAGCCTCCCAGCTGAGCCCCACCCTCACCCCAATTTTTGGCCCCCCAAATTGTAAAAACATAAAATGGTGGCTTTAAGCCACTAAGTTTTGTGGTAGTTTGTTATGCAGCATTTGATAATCGGACATGGTGGAGATCTTGTATTACGTGCCTAGGTGCCATGTTCCTGAAATAAGGTAGCTAGGACTGACAGTAGCATTAGAATGTGCCCTGGAGGAGAGCACAGGCGAGTGGGGGACAGGTACTTTACTTTGTCCCTCTCTCCAGGTGCCAGCTTCAGTGCTGATTCCACGGCTGCTTAATACCAGCCAGCCAGGCTGTCCATCAGCTCAGCCTCTAGAATATATGGACACTTGGGGCATAGCACGTGGTGTGTCTGGGGGTCTTGGCCCTTCCTCGGACTGTCTCCCAACTGCTTCCCTGTCCTGACCTCCCTCTACTTCCGAAAGTGGTCCCTTCTTCCAGTCCAGGTAGACTCCTTTTTGTTCATCCTATAATATAAGATGTGGACACCATGGACTTTTCCAGGGTTGTCTTTCTGTCTCCTCTCCACGTTCCTTCTTCCCACCCTGCCGCTCCCTGTGAAACCCGAGAAAGCGTCCCCTGTTGTCTCCCACTTGCTAACTCCAGTCACCTCTCTGTACCCAGGCCCGGCGCCCTGTCCCTATGAGCCTTTCTTAAGTGCTCTGGTTTGCATGCCTCCCTTCCTTCTCTGAATTCCTTCAGCCCCCCTTTTTTTTCCTACTTCTCATATGTATTAAATGCAGGCTGTTTTGCTGCTTGACCAAGTCATATTTATTAAGCCTCTACCACATGCCTGGCACTGTTCTAGCTGCTGGGGATATAGCAATGCAGAAAACAGAAAAAAACCCTTTCTTAAAATTTTTTTAAATGGTTATTTATTTTTGAGAGAGATGGGGAGAGAGACAGAGCACAAGAGAGGGAGTGGGGCAGAGAGAGAGAGGGAGACATGGAATCTGAAGCAGGCTCCAGGCTCTGAGCTGTCAGCCCAGAGCTCAGTGTGGGGCTCGAACTTGCCAACTGCAAGATCATGACTTGAACTGAAGTTAACTCTCTGTGCCACCCAGGCACACCAAAAAAATCCTTCCTTAATAGAGCATAAATTTTATGTGGAATAACAGCTGTTAGACAACTAAATATGTTACATAACAGGTTAGGTGATGACAAGTGTAGTAGAAAATTAGACAGGGAAAATAGAAAAGCATCGCACCTTTTTTGGGTGAGTGTTATTATTTTTATTAACTGTTAATTATAAAATAAGCCATAAAGCTGAGTTTTACCAAAAAAGCCTTATAAACCAGCCTTGTGACTAGAAACTAATCATCCTGACTCTCTTGAGAGTCTCATGTCACACAGTAGATGATAAGCATTCTTTCTTTTTCTCTTCTTTCTTTGAAACCTTAAATACTGCCGTGGACTGAATGTTTGTATTCTGCCCCCTCCCCCGAATTCGTAGGGTGTTGCAGTTTTAAGTAAGGTGATCAGAGAACTCACTGGGATGGAGACTTCAGGCAAACACCTGAAGAAAGGTT
>PJEM01008657.1:37863-79945 GCA_004023845.1 Helogale parvula | reverse complement strand
GGCTCGAACTCACAAACTGGGAGATCATGACCTGAGCCGAAGTCTGATGCCTGACCCACTAAGCCCCCCAGGCGCCCCTCTTTGTCATTTTGATAGGAGATCTTTTAGTGAAGCCACCTTGACACTGTTGGCTTCGCCTTCTGCTGCAGACCTGAGCGCCAGCCCCTAGTACGACATGGCCTGTGTGTGACGGGCGATCAATTCCGGCCGTGGTGCCCCCGCCGCCTCCGTGCCTCCCAGCAACAAATACATGTGTGTCAGACTTTCCGAGAGACGAGCATTCCAGAGAAATGAAATGCTGGTTTACTTTTCAGTAGCTGTGGAACTTAAAAAAAATCCCATTTTTAGAATTGTGGCCGTCAGGCACTAACACACTGATATCTGGTGCATGCAGCTCTCTGCACGTTCTTTGTAACAGAAGCTAATCGGGGGGACAGAAATCTGATGTTTGTGGAGTTTATTTATTGATTGCTCTCAGCCATCACAAGGAATATGCCGTTCCTTTTAATAAAATCCTTTCGGGCACTTGTCTCTATTTTAATATGGAAGTATCTTTGGAATTTGATTTGAACAAGGTAAACTCACATGTCAAGTACTGTGGGGTGCAGTGCAGCCGGGAGCCTGGAAGAAGAGCCGTGCTTAAACTGGGCCTCTGTGGCTCCCCACGGAGCCTGTCATTTACCCTCTGCCCGTTGGCCCCGCCCCCTGGAGCCTGCCCTCCAGCAGGTGCTGCGGAGGGCGGGTCCTGGGATCCGGGGGTGCTCCCTCCCTGCTAGCGGGCGGACAGAAGCTTCCTGCTCTTGCTCGAGCCCGAGCCCACTTCCTTCTGTAGTGAGAGTAATGTGGGGATTGCTTGCTGTGACTGCTAATTGTCACGCTCGCTGTCCCCACGAAGTGGGTTCGGGTGCCCGGGGTGGCAGCTCATGTTGCAGAAGAGCACCTTAGCTCTCTGTCCTTTTTAAAGCCAGCGGCTCTGAGTTGTTAACGAGGAAGATGAGTAAATAGTAAGAGAAAATTGAAGCCTAAGCTGTCAGGTACTTTTTTTCGTGGTCAGATACTCCTCTTGTCAAGCTTCTATTAATTCGGCGTAATTCCATTAGAACTAGCAAGTGATTTTGCCTCAAATGTCTTTTTTCCCCCCTCGGTGCAGTGAGAGTTGAATGTGAGAACGGATCTTAATAGATAGAGTTACACAGTTTATTTTATCATGTATCACTTTATTGCCATCTTCTAGAACATTGTTATACTAAATGTTCCAATAATGGAAATTTTATGCAGCTACTTCAAATGAAACAAATTTGCAAAAACTCAATTTTGGAACTCATTCCTTGAGGAGAGGAGAAAAAAAAACAACTCGCCACACTATGACCAAATTAGATTTCTGGTGTATTGGCAACCTCTCCAACACTGTCATTTCCAGAAAACAGGGTGTGGGGTCCAGGGGAAATGTCAGTATTTCACAGTCACTTATAATTGGAGATGTTTTGGGTTTTAATATGTTATATGGTTATATTTCTGCAAAAAATTTTTGTTGGTAACAGGTAATTGAAATTTGGTTTTGTGCCTAAATAAAAATGGCTCTGCACGGAGTCAGGAATGACTTGTGTTCAATTACAGGGGAGTCTTCTTTTCAAGAACTTGATTTTTCAATTCTCGGAGATGTTAGTTTTACTTACTACAGCTCCTTTGTTTTGCAGAGATCATGATGCAGCCGTCCTTTTGGATTTCTTTTTAATAATGTGTGACCCTTCACCTTTGATCCCCTGACCTGCATTACCTTGGTAACCATTTCATTTTTTAATTTAATTTCATTTTTTAATTTTGGTGTACAAGCTGTAACATTTCATCTCTCAAAGTGTAACACGCTGATTTCCTCAAATAGAGATACCCCTTTGAGCGATAAATTTGCAAAATGCTGTCTTCATTTTCTGTATTAAAATTCATTTCAGTTTTTAAAATAAAGTGTAATTTGTGTTTTCATCCTTTTAAAATTTAAGTTTAGCGAGTGCATTTCCCCATACAGTATTATCTCCTTTTCTATTCATGATTTGCTGTAGCTCAGTTAACTGGGTGATCACACATAACTCACATACACAGCAGGCGGCCGCCACCCCCTCGCCCCCCACACACCCCTTCCCCATCAGCACACACCCCGTCCATTGCAGATCACCTGCCTGCTCTCTCTCTCTCAGAAATGGTGGCAACTTGAATTTACTGGTCTTCGTTGCCACGTTCTACGACCTCAGGTTTTGTTTTATATTCTCGAGTGTTATTGGGACAGAGAGTTGAGCCCCTTAGTTCTACGCATGGGCTAGCACATGAGAAAGTCGTGTTTCCCCCAAAATGTGCCTTTCCCCTCCTTAAGATGTGTCTCGTTATTTGAGGCATAAGTTGAGGACAAACAACTTTTTTCACATGATCCGAACGGTCCTTTTGTCCCTGCTGACGCCTGGGTGGCCAGCTGCAGCGCTCTGCGCCCCTGATTTTGCTCTATGGCATATGCTGTTGGGGGGCTTTCATTCAGACAATTTTAACTGTATTTCTTGCTCAGAAGCAAAACAAACCAAAGTCTAAAAATAAAAATCAAAACTTGAGTTAATTCTTTGAACTGGCAGGATATTCCTAAGAAATCATGTTCCTAAAACACGCACGCGCGCGCACACACACACACACACACACACACACACACACACACCACAATCATGTGAAATTTCTTAGCCTGGCCTGCTGAAGCACAGATTATTTTTTAAGTGTCTCATTATTTTATTCTCGAACATTTAATGTTGATGCTTTAATTGCACACAGCTGAAGCCGCTAAATGAGCACTGAAATGGATTTAAGTCCTCTCTGAGCTTTGTTGATACCTATAAAAGTTTATGTCATTCATTAGAACCACAAATTAAAATTAGTTGTAGTGAGCTGTTCATTGGAGATTGGAACTCCCATGAACACGTCTTCAGGCTTCCTGGCTTGTTTTTTGTCTGTTACACTTACATACCCGCAAAACTGCCTGTGACCTTGGCGATCTCTTCACAGACTTGCAAAATACCAGAGCTGAGAAATACATGTCTTGTGATCACAAAGCCGGGAAGTACATGGACCGAATGTCCCAGTAGCTGTGAGCAACTCATCTGTTGCCTTGCGTTTTAAGGTGTTGTTGTTGTTGTTGTTAAACGAGAATGCTTTCAGACTTGTGTGGCCATGTTTTCCAGGTCCCACCCAGTACTTGGTCCTCTGACGGGACTTCCTTCCCGCACCGCAGGGATTGTGCCCGCTTGAGCTTCCGAGACTCAGGGCTGAAAGGGGCGCATGCTCCCTGTTGACAGAATCAGGGCCTCTTGACATCTTCCCCGGAGGCTGCCGTGTCTCCTCGACAGTCAGATACTCCGTCCATAAGTCCGGCAGGAGCTGGAGAGTCGGAAATAGGGGCCCAAGAGAAATGTTTTTATTGCGATATTTTATTTTGCAATTAAGTCAATTAGATTTTCTTTAAAGTTTCTGCTGAATGCATTTTAAGATAACTTAATTTTTCAAAGAGAGCTGGCGTATGGACATACTTATGATTTATTTTTAATAAGCATTGCTTATTTGCTTAGTATTTAGGAATTCTAGTACGTTGTAAGCCACACAGATGTCGTTTCTTTAAGCACGATTCAGAGAAAACTAGTCCGGATGTCAGAAAAACCTGCTTTTGGCTAGCAGGGTATTGGGATGTGCCATTTGTATCTTTTAAGGTAGTTCCGTGAAACTGAAGACCTGGAACAGAAAGACCTCAGAGATTTTGATGAGATGTTGTTAAAAACTGCGAAGCCACTCGTTCGCCTTCACGGTATAGGAGCTTCTGAAACATTCCGTGCACTCTACTTCAGTTTCCTCTCATGTGAAGTGTAGATACTGTTCTGTCTCCTGCTTGCTTTTTAGGGGTGTTGGCAGGATAAATGAAACGCTGTATGCTGGCCGCACCGGGAACCCGGGAGGAAGGTGCTTTGAACTTAGACTTCATCCTGTGGCTGTCCCGTCGGCGCAGCGGTCGTCGTGCTGAGAGGCGGGTGGGGTGGAATCTGTGCCGAATGGCCAGGAGCACGGGCGCGGGGGTCAGGCTGCCTTGGGTCCACTGCCACTTCCACCCTCGGTCTCTTATAAGCAGTTTGAACTCTCTGTGCCTCAGTGTCCTCCTCTTTGAAATGGAGATGATAAGAACAGCGACCTCCTCAGGGGGTCATGCTGCATCTCCGGAGAGTCGATGTCTGCACGGTACTTAGGACAGGGGTGCCAGGCAGGGTGGCAGTGGCTGTGGCGTCCAGGCCAGATCCTGCACGCCGGGAGAACCCCGGGCAGGATGGGGTCTCAGGGACACAGGGTTCCAAGGGGGGCATACACTTGCAGGAAGAGAACCCTCAGGGAGCCCCCCTGTTCGTCTTCCGACGGCGTCTGAGAGCCGGGCGCGCTCCCGGGGAGGCGAGCCGGGTGCTTAGGGCTAGTCGGCGCCTCTAAAGAAGGTGGTGGGTCAGGTGCCTAAAGGTAAATCTGGGCCCCTGACCTTTTAGGAAGAAAAGTTTAGATGATTAAGAGCATGTAACCCTTTGTTGATAGGCCCTTTTGTGTGAACGGGTTTTGGCTATGGAGATACAAGAAAAGAGACCCCTGGGAGAGAGACCTCGCCTTGCACTCAGTTGGGCCCATGCTTGTCGTCTCTCAGCTTCGCCAAACTGTCTGGCTCCCGAGGGGTCAAGAAACCGTATGAGGTGTCAGTGCTTCTTCCTCGGTCGAAAAAGTGGAAGGAAGTCACTGTTTGGGGGAGGAGGGTCACCTATTTTCCCAGGTCCTTTCCATACATTTTAATTATCTGAATTGTTCCGAGGTGGGGGGTGTGCTCACCGTTTGCACCAGAGGACGCCGATGCTCACTCAGGCTGTAGGTCCGCCTTCACGGCTCGTGCGTGCTCCTTGGAAGCCACGCGGCAGGGACCTAGGTCCAGGTGCTGTCCTTCTCCTGGCACCTGCTCCCTTAGGTTTCCTGGCAAACGAGGCTGCACCCTGACCAGAAAGAGTTCTGCCCTTTGGTCACAAGGGACTCAGCGGCGTGCATTACTGTCCCTGTCAGCCATCAGCACCCCTGACTCAGTAAGGCCTCCGGGGACCTGCCTCCACGGTTGCCGGGAAGGCTCCATCCTGCGTGTGGTCCTCGCAGGGACTCCGCAGCGTGGCTTCCGGTCCTTCTTGGCTGCACGTCCAGGATGGCTTGTCCAGCTTTAGAGTGTGGAGCCCTGGCCGTGTCCCAGCCTCTGATCCGGCGGCCATTGACCGCCGGCTTCAGCGATCGAGGAAGTTTATGTTCCAGACAGAAAATAATGTAAATAATTTGTGCACCAAAGGACCTGTACTTCCAGAACGTGGGCCAGTGCTATGAATTCTGTAGTTAGCTCTGCTGTAAGTTAAATGGACCCTTGTGGGCCAATTTAGCAATTCAGCCACCTATCATCAGCCCCCTTTCTGTGGGCAAAGCCCCGGCTGTCCACTTCGTAGACTGTAGTTTTCTGGAAGTGGGCATCTGACCATCCCCAAAAACCAGGTTTGAAGTTGATTAGAACTGAATACAGTTAGGGCTCTGCCCTCTTCCTCTGTCACTTCTCTTTTTTCTCCCATTTTGTGTCTTTATTTTCCCCTCCTTTCCTCTCCCTCCCAACAACTCCTCCTCCTGTCCTTTTTCTCCTCATGCATCCTTCAGATGCCTCTGGGTGTGTCTGTCGGCAGGCTGCAAAGCACTGGAAGTCCTCCAGGGGGCGTAGCACAGGTGTTCAGGTGGACATTCTTTAATTGTCTTCACATCGATCTCTCCAAGGAGTAGACACTACCCTTCATTGGCCTGAACACAGCCAGCTTTTGTTGTGATCCAGAGTAGGACAGAATGTGGGGCAGTAGGATGGGCTTGACCCTTGTCGAGGCACTGGTTGCAGGCTTTTAGTGTGCTCGCTGCGTAGTTTCTAGAGCTGGACAGGAACAGATCCCCAGGCGGGGCGCTCTGCGGGCCGGCAGAGGGCCTCCCCTGGCCCGCACCGGCCGCCAGGGAGCCGTTCTGGTGGAGGTCAGCCCTTCTTCAGGCATCGAGAAGGCTGGGAAACGTGCCGGGCGAGCCTCAGGTGTTCCTGCCACTCGTCAGTGGCCGTTGGCCGTAGGAGGAGAGGGCTTAGCGCAGGGGACGCGGCAGGTGTGGTGGTGCCATCAGGAAGTCATGGGAAACCTCTCCTGTTTGGTCTCGTCTGGGCTTCTGGTTTCCCTGGGAAACAGGCCGCGTCACCGTGGCTCTGTGTGACATGCTTCAGAATCGTGGGATTTAGACCAGACTTTGCACTTGCCGCATGCGTCTTCACCCGGTCACCGGTGCACCGCGTGGTGACAGGTAGCGCGTGCGGCCGCCTCAGCACCGCGGTGAGTCGGGTTCGACTGTCCAGTTCTTCACTCTCGTCTGGGCTGACCCTTCTAAATACTTTACTCCTCTTCGCCCTTCCTTTTTCCAAGGAGAGGTCCGAGTGACTGTTCTGCTTCTCTTGTTTCGGTGGTGGGAGGACGGGTGGGGAGGCCCGGGACTCTGGGCTGGGCCGCTCAACCCGGCACCGCCTGATCGCGTGCACGGCCCAGCATCTGGCCCGGGAGCTGGCGCATAGTAGACGCTCAGCGAACACTCCCTCCTTCCGCTCTCATTAGCGCAGGTAATTAAGAACAGGAGCTGATAGACTGCACGTATCTGTGCAGAGATATATCTGTAATTAAAGTTTTAATTAAAGAAGCACCAGACCAGGCAGATGGTTCTTACGGCTGCATCCCGTAAACCAAACAGCCGTGGCTTTTCAGTCTTGCAGACGTGCAAAGCCAAGACCAGCACCCTCCTGGACGGCACCGGAGAGGGGGGTGCTCTTGTTCACCAGCCGTAATCTGACTTTGGTAGCACTCTGTGTGATGCCAAATCCAGGGATAATTGTGGCAGTTTGAAATGGAAATACAACACGTCAGACTTCTGTCCCAGCCCGAGCTTTTAAGCCTCCAGTCAAGGGCATTACCGCAGCCCAGCTGGTGTATCACAAGGCATGTGGTTTTGTGCTAGATCACAAAAGCTGACAAAGTGTTATTTAGGATCATCAGCTAAATACAGTATTAAATTAGAGTGCTATCATCCTGATTTTTCAGGTTTTGCCCCCGGATAGCAAGGCCGTTTTGGGATATGGGGTATGTGCCTGCCTGGCTCGTGCGGGTCCCTCTGTGTTGTTTATGTCACAGCGACCTCAGTGGCCAACTGCAGAACTTAAAAAATAAAAACCGCCCGGGGGCAGCCGGAAAAAACTTATCTCAGGTCTTATCACTTAGAAAACCCCGCCCAGGGAGCCCCAGTCCTGTGTGCCAGCGGGAGGCCTGTGCGGAGCGGAGGCTTCGGTGCCAGTTCACCTTGACCTCTTGGGATGCGCCCGCCTCTTTGCCCCCCCGTGTCTTACCCTCCCTCACATCGGTCACCTAATGCTCGTCTGGCGTTGGCGCACTGGCCTCGGCCAGCTGATAAAGGTGTGGGGTTCCCACCGACGTCTCCCCGGTTCCATCTGGTCGGTAAACCACTGTTGAAGACGCTCGGGCTCCAGCTCATGGTGAGATGTCTTAGTTTCGAGGGTGAGGAGAGTTGTGTCTAGTTTGCTTAACTGTAGGTGACCTTATCTCTGTTTCTTTTATTGACTACATTTTTAATGTTTGTTTACTTATTTATTTATTTATTGAGAGAGCGCGCACGCGCGAGCCCACGCATGAGCAGGGAGGAGCAGAGAAACCCAAGGCTGCGTGCCCAGTGTAGAGCCTGACGGGGGGCTTGATGCCGCAGACTGTTCGATCATAGCCTGAAACCGAATCAGGAGTCAGAGGCTTAACCTACCGAGCCACCCAGGCCCACCAACCCCTGTTTCTTTTAAAGGAAGCAGGGCTCTCACCTGAAGAAGCCTGTGTCACTCCAGGATGTATATGGGTTTCTTCACATTAAAGACCGTGTCACAAAATAGTAGAAACCAGGAGTACTTTATTTATTTACTTATCTTGAGAGAGAGAGAGAAAGACTGAGCAGGGAGGGGCAGAGAGAGAAAGACCCCCAAGCAGCCCCGTGCTACCCGTGCAGAGCCTGATGTAGGTCTCAAACCCATGAGACTGTGAGTTCATGACCTGAACTGAAACCAAGAGTGGGCCACCCAGATGCCCCGGTCCAGGAGTACCTTTTACTACACGTGGTCTCAGCCAAAAGGCCGAGAAGCGATTCCAGGAGGACTTTTTAACTCCTCTTAATGCCGTCTGTGAGTCAGGACTCAGTAATTCTAGCAGAAATGCCAAACCCATGAGCGTGCAATGCGCGCTGAGTAGCGCGTGTGGATGACAGGTAGACAGAGATGTTTTCACCACCTTTTTGCTTGGAAGACCTCCATTATTTGGTGAGATATTCTTTGTTCCTAGAAGAAGCCAGTTGGGGGCGCCTGGGTGGCTCAGTCAGTTGAGTGTCCGACTTCGGCTCAGGTCATGATCTCGAAGTTCGTGAGTTCCAGCCCCGAGTCCGGCTCTGTGCTGACAGTTAGAGCCTGGAGCTGCTTTGGATTGTGTGTCTCCCTCTCTGCCTGTCCCTCCCCTGCTTCTGCGTGCTCTCTCTCGCTCTCTCTCAAAAGTAAATAAATAAACATTAAAAGGAAAAAAAAGCCAGTTAAATGTAAGCTTTGAATAAATGGTCTTTGATGCTTGGGTCCAGGACGTATCTTGGGACCTATACAGAACTGTGCTCCTAGGTGGTAAGGTGCCATCTTACATGCGGAATTTGAACCTGACTGGCTGTGAAGTCTGTTTGTCGTCTCATTTGGTTGGAGACCTGAGCACGGAACCCAGCTGCCTGCTCCCGGGAATGAAGCAGTAAACAAAAGAAGGCCATTCCCCTCAGAAAACTTATTTTCGGGTTGGGGGGAAGCTGTCACAACCAATAAACAAACAAAAAACTAGTAACGGGACACCTGGATGGCCCAGTTAAGTGTCTGACTCTTTGATGGCGCAGGTCATGATCTCACAGTTTGTGGGACTGACCCTCGCATTGGGCTGTGCACTGCCAGTGTGGAGCCTGCTTGGGATTCTCTCTGTCTCTCTCTCTGTCTCTCTCTCTGCTCCTTACGTGCTCTCTCTCTCAAAATAAATCAGTAAACATGAAAAAAATTTTAATGGTTAAAATGGCAAATTTAAAAAGGTAACAGTAATTGAGTGATTATGTGCCTATTATTACATTTATTAGCTGTTTCCTCCTCAGAACGCTGAGGAAGTGGGTGCTCCTGTCAGCCTTGTTTTGCAGGGGAGGAAACTGAGGCACGGAGTGGCGGCAGAGCCCTCTGTGTCACACAGCAGATCACGGTCCTCCCACCGGGTGACCTGCCTCCGGGCTTCATGCTCTTACCCTGCGATTTTCTCATTTCCAAAACCGCCTGGTCTGTTTATTTCTACATAAACACAGGACTGTTGACGGTACTACGTGATGAAGAGCAGCGAGGCAGAGTGAGCGGTTTAGAAGGCGCCTGGGCGCCGGCCCGCGTGGCGCATGCGTGTGCTGTTTTAGACAGCGTGACTTAGCAGGTGTCTTTCTTGTACGGTGATCTGAAGGAAGTAACACGAGGATCCACGTAGTGTCTGGAGGAACGGAGTAAGAATATTCCAAGCAGGCGGAACAGCAGAAGCAAAGGCCCGAAGGTGGATGGAGTTTGGCAGGAGCCAGAGCGAAGCCGGGGCAATAGTGCAGAGGGGGATAGTGCAGAGGGGAATAGTGCGGAGGCCAGTGCAGTTACCCTGGTGAGGGCGGGGGAGCAGGGGAAGACGGGTGGCCACGAGCTGGAGCCCGCGGGGCCTGACAGGTCATGGTAAAGCCTTTTGATTTTAGTGAATGAGGAAAGAAGCCGTCTGAGGTTTTTTGAGCAGGGAGACGCCTGATGTAAAGGATCGCTCTGAACGCAGCGCAGAGAACAGTCCGGGGGGTCGGATGGGGGGTGGGAAGCGTTGGCAGACGGCCACCTGCAGGCCACATCCAGCCAGCCACCTATTCTGTGCGGCCCGCAAGCCAAGACGCTTTTTACGTTTCTAAATGGTTTGAAAAAAAAAATAAGGTGAATAATAATAATTTGTGGTACATGAAAATTCTATGTAATTCAAATTTCAGTGTCCATTTAAGTTCTAGTTTTATTGGAATAGAGCCACGCTCATTCGTTTGCATATTGTCTGAGTCTGCTTCGGAGCTGTACCAGCCAAGTTGCGTGGTTGCGACAGAGCCCATCTGGCCTACAGAGCCTAAAATATTTACTATCTGGCCCTTTAAGAAAAAGTTTGCAGATCCCTAGTTGAGGGTGGTAGGGATGAAAAGAAGGGGACCAGCGAGACCGTCAAGGGCTGAGGGTGGCCTGGACCTGGGTGTTGGGAAGCGGTCAGATGCTGGATGCGTTTCAGAGGAAGGGCTGACAGGCTGTGTGCAAATATGAGGAGTCGGGGTTGGTGCCAGTGTTTGTGCACTGAGCAGCTGGGAGGCTGCAGCTTCTCTTTGCTGAGATCGGGAAGCCCGTGGGAGCTGCAGGCTGGGGAGAAAGGGTGAGGAGAAAGCAAGAATTGTGTTTTGGACGTGTTAACTCTGGGGTGCCAAGCAGAGGTGTTGCCTAGGCAGTCATATGTAGGAGTTCTCATCTAGAGGAGGAGAGGCCGAGGCTCGAGCCAGACTTCGCACTGTTTTCAGCATATAGAAGGTTCTTAAGGCTCTGGGACATGTGACATCCTGCAGGGAGTGTGGGGAGGGAGAGGCATTGAAACACGGAGCGCTGGGGAGTTAGGAGGAAAGAGCAGGAAGCAAAGGAGAATGGAGAGGAGCAACCAGAGAAGGAGAACCAGGAGAGGAGTCTCCTGGAAGAGTGTGTTTCAGAGCATCGTGATCACCGGTGTCACGTGCTGCTGAAGGTCAGGTCAGACGCAGACTGAGAGTTGACTGTGGATCTAGCAGCGTGGAGGTCATCGGTGACTTTGCTAAGAGCAGATTGAGTGACGTGTGGAGGACAAACGCCCACTTCTAGCTGGTTCCAGCGAAAATGGGAAGGACCGGAGGCAGAGCTGGTGCCTTCAGGAGTTCTGCTCTCTGCTGCCCGGATGCAGGCCGGGAGAGGCAGCGAGTAGGATTGGGCCCAGGTTTGGGATCTTGCCGGCAGAGTATCACGGTGGGGAAGGGGAGAGAGCTGAGTGCAGGGGTGATGCTGGACCCCATACTCTCAGCCAGGCGGTAGCCAGAGGGAGGCATGAAGGAAACAGGGCAGCAGGGGCCGTGGGGTCCGCGGGATTCAAGATGTAGGATCAGGAATGATTGGAGTAGAGATAGTCCAACAGTGGGGTGCTCGCACTGGGTCCGGAAGGGGTGCAGTTACGGTTAACCTCCAGGCCGAGGGCAGTGCTGCCCAAGAGAAGTGGAATGTGAGCCACACATGTAATCGTTAGTGTTTTAGAAGCCATATTTGAAAAAAGTAACAAGAAACAAATGAAATTAATTTTAATGATATGTATCAGCTCAATAGATCTAAAATATGTGGACAGTTAATCAATATAAAAATTATTGAGATATTTTATTTATTTGTACTAAGTCTTTGAAATCTGATATGGATTTCATACTTCCAGCACCTCTTCATTCAGACCAGACACGGTTTCGAGCGCTAAGTATCCACATCTGGCTCATGGCCACCATCTTGGACAGGTTGAGGATGACCTTGGGGAAGTTACGGTTCAAGGTTATTAGAGAAGAGTGGGTCAAGGAACAGGCTAGTGTTTAGGAAGGACTGTCTACGTGGATCTGAAACTGCTCACGGCTCCTGATGAGGGTACCAGAGACTGGAGAGGCAGAGGGGTGCTGTGGCCACTAGCGGGGTCCGTGACTCAGTTGCCCCTGCTCTGACCTTCCCCCACCAAGGAGCACTTCCTGACCCTGATCCTGTCCCACTTCCCAAAGCGTCGGTGAGGTTCTGTTTTTGTTGAGGGATTGTTCTTGCCTCATCTCAAATCCAGGGGGCACCTCCTTGGAATCAAGATTTCTGAGTCACAGTAAAATATTAGAATACAAGGCCTTAATTTTGGCAAGGTCTTCCCCAAATGGCAGCTTTTCACTTGGGTTTTTATTTTCATCCAGAAGGCTTTTCATTGTGAAAATGTTAACTCCCTGTGGGCAACTCATTAGTCATTTTTCTCCCCCCAGGAAAAAAAATATCCTTTGGAATTTCCACTTTATGTCGTCATATCTTTTAGATTTCTATCTTTGTTTTGGCAGAATCCTCCAAGGCCTCAAATTATATTCACTACACTTCATCCTGTGTTTGAACTCATACAGAGCCAACATCCAGTAGCTTTGAGGCCGTCCCGTGGTCCAGGGAGCAGCAGACGCGCGCCCTGCCTGTCCTCGCCTGATGCTTTTGAAAGGGCGGGACGGATGGCAGCCTCTAACCGTGTAGTGGACTGTTACACGTATGGCCCACGCGCCTGCTCTCTCTCTTAGCCTACATACACAGGGTAACTTCTACAGACAGTTTCATGTATTTGTCTTTGGTCCCCAGTGTGTCTCTAAAGATTAGAAAAAGTGATCATGAGGTTGGAGGCTGTTGTTTAGCCTCGTGGGCCAGGAAAGTTAAACCAGTTTTCGAGGGGGGAACCAGAACACCTCCTGCACTCCTGGGCTCTTGCTACTTTCCATACCAGTAATGAGCCCCCGGGAAGAAGGTGCACGGACTCCCCCATTCGGGACCCGAATGACGTCAGGTTCTTTAGTTTGTTCCCTCTTCTATTAAGATTAACAACAGTGACAACAAAAAATCCCACCGGTCCCCATATTCAGGAAGAGTCTGGGGCCATGTATCTGTTAATGTCATGTTCTCAGATGCCTTCGGTTTTGAAGGAGTAATTGCTGGTTCATTTCCTATGAACTAAAGTCAGGGGAGTGTGGGCTGTAGTTAGTTTGGTTAATGTCCAGACTTTAGAAATCCCAGGAGAGTGTCCCAGAGTCCACTTGGTCACTAGCCGTGCTCGCCCTTTAGATATAATGTCCTGCGCCATTGTAGTCAGTGAGAGAAGACTCCGCAAACACAATTTAGTAATAATGAAAGCTTCTTACATAAGTTTTCTTAAACTCTCTTTACTCTGATTAGAGTGTTTCCATCTAATGGGGAAGTGGGTGAATACCAAGAACTGGAAATTAAGCAAGAAATTTAAAGAACACAGATGGCTTTATCGCAATTTGTTTGGAGGTTCTGCTCTCTACTAAATGGTGGTTTGCTTGTAAAGTGACTCCTTCACACGCACATCTTTATGACGAATGGCCTGGAATTTACTCCAACAAAGGGAGCTGTTTTATGATGCCACCTGCAAATGATAACACGTGTTCTAGAAGAACCAAAGCGTTAGCTTTTAAAAAGCATTGTTAGCGTGATTACTTAATTTGGTCCAGACCCAACTCCAGATTCTTTGAAAATGAAGGTCAGTGTGTCTAGGAGACCGGGAAACTGCGCATTTTGACGTTTGTTCATTGTTTCTTATTTAGATCTGGGTCAGTAGCGAGTTCTTGTTAAAATTCTTGCTGGAAAAAAACCCCCAAAGCATAACATTCAAACTTGGGCTTTATTCCCTCAGCAGTTCACTCAGCATAACCCTAACCACAGCGGATGCCCGTGCCCCCCTTGTCCTGGGGGTGCATCGAACCCGCACGCACGCCGGCTGTCCACAGGCTGCCCTGTTATCTGCATTGGCCTTTGCTAACTACTCACGGGCTCCCGGCACCCATCTCTGCACATCGCTGTAGGTGGAGGGGTTCGTGGGCAGATACAGCCCGCCCCGGCGGCTCCCCGCCTCCGACCTCTTCCTCACCCCTCCCTTCTGGTTTTGTGCCCGTCAGACAGGCTCTTTTTGGAGGCCAGCCCGGATGTCACTTCTCCATGCCTCCTTTCTGCATGGCCTGTCCTGCTGGCTCGCTTTTAATAAGCCCTTCTTTCCATGTCTGTCTGAGGACCCCTGTCACAGCATATTGTAACTTGTCTCTTTATTGGTGTTTTGAATCCCCTAACTGTGAGCAGGTGTGAGGTCTCGCCTACCTCTCTCTCCCCAGAGCCCAGCCCAGGCTGTGCGTGTGGCTGTGAGTGAAGGAATGTGGGCAGCAGAAAGGGGAAGGGACAGCGAGGTAATGTACTTCCAAGCCGAAAAGGGAGACCTCATCGTTGTTTTGGGGGGAAGGGACTACAGCTGTGTGCCTGGTGCAGGGCTGAGGACTAGGGAGCGGGGAGCGCATGTGCAGAGGGCCGGGGAGGGGTCAGCGGCTGCGGTCTGGGGCCGCGGAGACCGTCCTGGTTCACGGTAACACGGTGTCATTTCCGTTTGATCGCCTTGAACTCTTTAGTGTGTTGTTCCGGTGTCTTAATTAACTGGTTATTTCATTGAATAACAGCTAGGGAAATAGATCATAAACGTCAGGACTTTCCTTGTGAGACGCTCACAGCGCTTTCTTTCCCCACAATGTGTCCTTTTCAGCACCATGCTCTTGGCCTGTGAAAACGACCTGCCTCTGTGCCCTGGACACGTGCTTGAACAGGATGGTCCTTTCTTAAGGGCCTGGTTCCAGGGACCTCACTAGTTCTGCTTCTGTTCAGTCGATTTGAGGTTTGGTTCGAAAGTTATCCCCAAAGTAGAAAAACAGATTCGTGGCACCCCCCCCCCCCCCCGCCACGGGCTCGCAGCGTGCCCTCAGAGTCTCACGAGCACGGTGGTCAGTGTGTCCCCCAGATCAGCCCCTTTAGGCTTCTTCCCCTCCGGTGGCACCTACGCGAGGGGCGGGGAGTGAGACAGACCAGGAAGAACAGACCTCCCGTGGCCTCCTTCAGCGCCGTGTGTGCGCGCTGGTTCCAGGGCCAGCGTGGAAGGCACCTGTGGCTTATTAGGATCTTACACGATTAAGGAAATGTTTGTCCTCCTCCAACGTTGCTTTGAAACGCGGCAGCCCTCCAGCACGGGACGCTGTTGGACAGTGACGAGTGGCACTCTCGGGGATGACATTTGAGGGGTCCGCCTTCCCAGGCCCGGCCCCACCTGACGGGGCCTAGCGGGGCGCCTCTGGAGCATTGTGTCCTGTTGCATCAATATGTACTTAGACGCGCTAATCTGAATTAGAGAGCTGATTGTACATAATGACTCCTCGGGGAGGCTGTGTTAGAAGAAAAGAAAACAAAAACTTAAGTAGTTTACCGAATATGCATAGTCAGTAAAAAATTCTTGTACAATTAGTGTTAATTGAATCTGAACCTTGATCATTTTTGAACCTTTAATATTTAATTTGATCCTTTAAAAAACTCCAGTGGCCTCTTAAAGATACATCCTACAACCAATAAAAGTTATGTTGTGATGATGGTATAAAGGCTGATTGTAAAAGACCCAGTTTTGAGTGACCGTAGGGAGGTGAGTCACCGTGTGGGCATGTATGTGAGTAGCGTGCGTGGTCCGTTCATGCGTGTGCACATGCGCGTGTGTGCTGAGTAGGTCACGTAGCCTGTCTTTATTCAGATGTGCGTGCAGGTGTGGCGCGGTTATGTGTGTGCGACGCACACGCACAAGATGTGTTCTGTGCGCTGTATTTGTCTTCACTCAGATGTGTGTGTGTGGTACATTGCGACACGCACACACACACGTGTGTTTAGTGTGTACTGTATTTGTCTGTATTCAGACGTCTCCTTCTCTCTCTGCCTCTGGAAATGGGGCACATTTTCTTCAGTTACAAACAGAAATAGAAGCGATGGTCTTGACCCATTTTACACTTATTTATTTCAGGCTCTCACCACACACTCGGTCATGGGCGCTGCAAGAAGAGGGACCCACAGCTGGAGCCGTGAGGGCTGGCACATGGACTGAGGGCTGGCAGAGCTCTTAGGGGGGCCTTGCCATCCTGCAGCCCCATGTCTGGCTCCGGGATAATTCCCCTAGTGCAGTGATTGCACTTCAAACCCAAAATTAATTTGAACTGAATGCTCCTAACCAGGAAGTAGATCAGAGCGCCCCGCCCCGCTTCTGCCACAGGTGTTCTGAAGGCGACCCGCGGCCTGACCTAGCTCCGGGAGAGCGGGTCTGTCTCCACATGCCACCTGGTCCCCGAGGTCTCCGTGCCCATCCTCATGCCCGGATGCCACTCTCCATCCCCTTGGCAAGCTTCTCTTTTATAAGAGCACTCCCCTCCCGAGCAGTGGTGCCGTTACGTGCTAGTTACGTTCTGTCTCCTACCAGAATGGAAGCTCCACGAGGGCAGGGCCTCCGTCCTCTTCAGCCTTGTATCTCCAGGGCCTCGCACCGTGTACAGTCTAAATAAACGCTGCTGAGTGAATGAATGGGTCAACTGGCATTGCATCCTTTCTGAATGTTTCCTTTTGATTTGTCTTTTATTTATTTGTTATTATTTTTAATGTTTATTTGTTTTTGAGAGAGAGACAGAGCGTGAGCCGGGTAGGGACAGAGAGAGAGGGAGACACAGAATTGGAAGCAGGCTCCAGCCTCTCCGCTGTCAGCACAGAACCCGATGTGGGGCTCGAACTCACAAGCCGCGAGATCGGGACCTGAGCTGAAGTCCGAAGCTAAACTGACTGAGCCACCCAGGCGCCCTTTAATTTGTCTTTTATGTGTAACTTTTAAAAATGATAAACAGTGGAACTTGGGAGTAAATATAAAAAACTAGTTGTGATTGAAATGAGTGGCACGGCGTGTTCATGAACTGCCAGAGAGAATCGGGACTTTAGAATGATGAATTACACATGCACTCTGTGTTCTGGTGTCCGCGCCTCCTGATGAAGACGTAGAGGAACTAGACGTAGGAGAGGCATGCGTCACGTCTCTGGAATACAGTCGTGCCTCGGAAATCCTGCAGTTCTGGGTCCAGACAGTTGCAGTGAAGCCAGTCTCACAATAAAGCAGGTCAAATGAATGTTTCTGTTTCCGGTGTGTCTAAGAGATAAGTTTACTCTATGCCTTGATCTCCTAAATGCACAATAGCCTTATGTCTAAAAGAATGTACGTATCTTAATTCAAAAATACTGCTGAAAAATGCTAACCGTCATTTGAACTTTTAGCAAATCATAATCCTTTAGCTGGCCCCGGAAGGGCTTGCGTCGTGGACTAGCTGCTGCCTGAGCAGAGCGGTGGTTGCTGCGGGTGGGGTGCCGTGGCGTGTTTTCTTACGAAAACAGTGAAGTTTGCTGCGTTGATTAAGTCTTCCTTTCACGAATGATTTTCTCTAGTATGTGATGCTGTGTGATAGCATTTTACCCACAGGCGAGCTTTTTTAAAAATTAGACTCAGTCCCCTCAAACCGTGCCACTGCTTTATCGACTGAGTTTATGGAATGTTCTAGATCCTTTGATATCATTTCAACAGTCTTCACCGGGAGCAGATTCCATCTCAAGAGGCTCGTCTCTAAGAAGCAGCTCCTCATCCGTTCAAGTTGTATCCGGAGACGGCAGCCATTCAGCCCCATCTTCAGGCTCCGCTTCCGGTTCCAGTTCTCTTGCCGTTTCCACCACAGCTGTAGTAATGGAGTCTTGAACACCCCAGAGTGGGAACACGCTTCTTCCAAACCCCTGTTCAGGTTGATAGTGTGATCTCTTCCCGAGAATCATGAGTGTTTTTAATGGCATCTGGAAAGGTAAATCCTTTCCGGAGATTTTCAGTTTACTTTGCCCAGATCCATCAGAGGAATCATTGCTTACGGCAGTGATGGCCTTAGGAGGTGCATTTTTAAATTGTAAGACTTGAACGTCTGAATTACTCAGGACGGGCTGCGGGACGGACGTGGTGTCAGCAGGCCTGCAAACAGCATTCATCACGTCCTGCGTCTCCGTCGGAGCGCTGGGGTGACCACACGCGGTGTCCACGGGCAGTGCTGCTTAGACAGGGCTCTTTTTTCCTGCGCAGTGGATCTCAACAGTGCGCGTAAAATACCCAGCAGAGCGTGTTGTAAACAGATGTACTGTCGTCCAGGCTCTGTTGTTCCATTCCCAGAGCACGGGCAGAGGGGATTCAGCCCCGGAATCTTCACAGTGGTAAACGAGCTTTGGCATCACCCTGACCCCCCGGCTGCGCTCGCCCTGAACAAGCCAGCCAGCCTGTGCTTTGACTTCTCCTCTCCAGCTATGGAAGCCCTCTCTCGCAGCTGCGGTTCCGTGGAGCCGCCTTCGTGAATCCCACGCGCGCCCCTGCCGCGTCACCTTGTGTTTTCACGTGACGGAGACGCTCTCCTTCGGCTCCGAGGACCGACCTCTGCCGGCTTGAGACCTTCCTTCTGCAGCTTCCCACCTTCTCAGCGTCAGGGACTGAAGAGTCAGCTCTTGCTCCAGACCGGGCTTCGGCTTACTGGAGTGTCGTGGCCACTCGAGCCTCTCTCCAGACCGCTCCCGCTGCCTCCGTGTCGGCAGTCGGCTGCCTTGCTCCCTTCTCGGGCATGCGCTCACTGGAGGAGCACTTTCAGTTTCCTTCGAGAACTCTCCTTTGGTTCACAACTTGGCCGTTCGGTGCAAGAGCCCTGGCTTCCGACCTGCCCCGGTTTTCAACGCACCTTCCTCACTGAGCTTGGTCATCTCTAGCTTTTGACTTAAATGAGGGGTCTACGACTCTTCCTGTCACTTGGACACTTAGAGGCCATCGGAGGCTTGTTAACTGGTCTGATCGCAATACTGCCGGGTCTGCGGGGCCGGGGAGGCCTGAGGAGAGGGAGGGAGATGGGGCAACGGCCGGTCAGGGGGGCGGTCCGTCGGACACGCACAGCATCTGTCAGTTACGCGTGCCGTCTCACATGGATGTGGCTCGCGGCGTCCCAAAATAATGGCCGCGGTAACATCAAAGATCGCCGACCGCCGATCACTGTAAAATATACTGATGAAAAGTCGGAACTCTTGTGAGAAGTAGCAAAATGTGACCCAGAGGCCTGAGGGGAGCAGATGGTGGTGCCGATCGACACCCTCAGTCGGCCAGGGTAGCCACAGACCTCCGGTTTGTGAAGACTCCGTCCCCGCGAGCATCGCAGAGCAACGTGCTGTAAAACAAGCTCTCCTTGTTTCAGTATCAAGACGTCCAGTGAGAGTCTAGAAGGAAGCACTGAGAAATAAAATATCGGTAGAGAGGAGACCTACTTAACTTTCTTAACATTTAATAATTTAAAATAGATTTTGGCATCAAGTAAACAAGATAAACCAAAGGATTTCCTAGGTTGGAGAGGCAGGAACAAAGATGGAGGGAGCTTGGAGGCCGTTATTCAGATGGTACTAACGGAGGTACCAGCGTCCAGAACACCTAGCCGTCCCAGCAGCTCCGTCCTTGCTCTGTGTGTGTGGGCACAGGCCTGTGTTCTCGAGACCTTTGAGGAGGAGGATTGTTGGTTGGCTTTTAAACAAAGGTCAGAAACAAAACCTAGGGGCGCCTGGGTGGCTCAGTCCGTTAAGCATCTGACTTCGGCTCAGGTCAGGATCTCATAGCTTATGAGTTCGAGCCCCCCGTCGGGCTCTCTGAGGACAGCTCAGAGCCTGGAGCCTGCTTCCCATTCTGTGTCTCCCTCTCTCCCCTCCCCTCCCCTGCTTGCACTCCATCTCTCTCTCGCTCTCAAAAATAATAAAACATTAAGAAACAACAAAACCTGAAAACGGATGTGATGTAGGCAGTTTGGCCCGGTGAGTTTCCAGGGGCGCTAACTTGTAACGAATTGTGTAAAGAACCAGGACTTCTTGGGGGTGGTGCGTTGCATTTGTCAACTCTTTTCATCTCATAGTGGGAACTTCAGTTATTTCTTGCATGCTGAGAAGATCCACTAAAACCAGAAAAACCGAAATCCCGGATGAGCTGGAATTTTATCTCACCTATAGAAGCAACCAACATTTCTGATCGAATCCGTAAATATGTTTCACTTCCTTTTAAATAAAGTGTGAAAAGCCAAGAGCAGATATTTATGTACCGCAAAGCAAAACAAGAAAACCTTTCAGGGCATAATGCATTTTCATTAAACTTCCCGCTGAACTATTTTGATTATGTAATCTCATCCTTTCATGGAAGTATGAGAAGTGTGAATTCTGGGGTGAAGAAATAATTGCAGAAGGTGGTTAATGAGGCAGAACTCACAAATCTGCATTTATAGTTTTGTGGGCAAATAAATCATCAGTGGAGGATACAAATGTAAAGAAAAATTCTTGATTGCGCTCAAGAAATGCAAGGTTGAACTTTTTACTAAAATAGAATTTTGCAGCCTCTCCGAGGGATGTTGTAAGTATTAAGTAGTATAATGTGCTCAGAATAGCAACCCAGGGCACCGTGAGCACTAGCAGATGTGTGCTCTTTATTTCATACAAGGATTTTAGTACAAAAGATTAAATCCTATTTTAATCATGCATAATAAACGACTGTAACTTAATGTGGTGACTGTCCACTTCAGCTCCATCAAGAGTAGCTTTAAAATAGCAAGGACGATACTGAGATGTTTTTCTGGGGCTCTTGTGTGTGACGTGCAGAGACCCTGGGGGGGTGACCCACACGACAGCCCCAGAGCCGAGAGATGCAGGAGCAGGCATGTAACTCTTAGTTTTATTGTGAAATACATTATTTTCATAAATCTGAAGGTTTGGTTGACATTATTATTATTATTTTAGCACAGCCTGTTGTGTGTGTATACTTCTAAGTTTTATGGAATTAAATGGAGATTTATGACCGGCAAATGCCTAAAGCCACTATCAGAATTACATACCTAGCCCCTCATTGATGTGAAGCCCAGTTTTCATTCAACATTCCTGCAGTGTAACATGTGACCTAAGGTTTTCAAGAGTGAGTCCCTGAGTCCGTGCCCTCTGGTGGCGCTCAGAGGACGTGGGGCCGAGCGGGATGGCCCGTGAGCCTGCAGCCAGCTCTTCTGAGGAGGGATTGCCTTGGAACTGCTTCTCTTCTTGCTTCCTTTTTTTAAAATTCATTTTGAGAGAGAGAGAGAGAGAGAGCGTGCACATGTGTGGGCAAGTGGGAGAGAGGGGGAGAGAGAGAATTTTAAGCAGGCTCCAGGCCCAGCGCAGAGCCCGATGTGGGGCTCGGACTCACAAACTGTGAGATCATGACCTAAGCTGAAATCAGGAGTCAGATGGTTAACTGACAGAGCCACCCAGGCGCCCTGTAACTGCTTTTTTTCTTAGCGTGTTTTGAAAAGGCCCATGGTGGTTGGCTTATGCCCGTCTGTCATTGATTTTTCATGTGTTGGGTGCGTGGCTGTGCCCTCCGTTAACTCAGGGCCTGGGGGTTGACTGGTAACAGCTGTGCCTGCAGTGAGTCGTCGTCAGCAGGGTAGGTTATAATGAACTTGCCGGTGAGAGGACTCTCAGGTGAACTCACTGTGAAGCTTACCATGAAGATTCTTCAAGGTGGCTGCGTCTCTTAATTTGCCTTTTGGAGAGGGGACCATGTCGCTTGCTGGATTGTTGGCCTTTGGGTGCCTCACTGGCACCGCCCGAGCCAAGCCTGGCCGGTGGGCTGGAGTTCGGTGGGCACTCCTTGTCCATTTTAATCCTCCCTAGGGGACAGCCCCGCCTTTCCCACCTGGTCCTCCGGCCAGACTGGGTTCCTCTTTGGGCGCTGGAGGCAGGCACACCAGGAATAGCACCCCACCTCCACCTCTGAAAAGCTGTGGGACCGTGAGACGGTGGCTCCGTCTTTTATGAGTTTCTTTAGCTACGAAATAGGGCTGCTGCTGCTGCGAACCCACTGTCAGAGACGCTGTGGCGTGGAAATGAGTTTCTAAGCGCGAAAGTCTTACACTTCGCGGGTTGCTATCCCATAACATGTTCCTCTTTTCCTCTTCCCCCAAAGCAAGCTCCTTCCCTCCCTTTTAATGTAAAAGATAATTTAAAAGATAAACTTTTCATCTTGGAATAATTTTAGAGCATCAGCCAGTTGCAGAGGTGATACAGAGTTGGTGCACTCCCCCCTTATCTAGGTTCTCCTGCAAGCCTCACTTTGACACTCGAGTTTTCCTGATAACTTTTCATATATGATCCCTACGAACTTTGATCACATTTGGCTTCAAGTGCCAGTTTAGCACGTGGCTAAGGCCGAAATGTTTGCATCGGGTACCGACTTCCATAGTGGATGCGGCATTGCTTCCAGATCGTTCTGCTTTCACTTTGGTCCATGTCTGTGCCCGCTGGACACTAGAGGCGTCTTTGATTTTCCAGGATCTTGACACCTAAATAGTCTCCCTGTCAAAGGAGCTGCGCACCCACAGGGAGAAGAGGCAGTCATGGGCGTCCGTGTGTCACCGAAGTAGAAGCCCGTCCACTTCCCAGAGAGCTCCCAAATTCCAAAAACGTTTCTCATTTAGAAACACAAAAAGAACTGATAATCCAAAGCCCACCAAACCAGTTTTCATATATACATCGCCTGTATTTGGCGTTGGAAAACCAGCAGCCGCTCACGTTGTATGTGCCTTTACAGTTGGAGAAAATGCTTTCACAGACAGCATCTCAGTTAGCGTAACTACCCTGTGAGATAGGCGGGGAGCGCTTTGTCACTCCTTTTCCATGAAACTGGCTGACGTCAGGGAGGCCAGGGCAGGGCCTGATGGAGGCCCCCGTCGAGTGCATTGAGGCCATTTTGCACGCGACTGGACCCCTCTCGCCCAGGCCCACCCCAGCCCTTTTGCAGTCATGTGGCTTTGGAAATGCTCCCCCCCTTTTATATTGGCTAAATTCTACCCCAGTGGTCATATTTGTGTTTCTAGCATTCACAACACTTTTTCTGGTGTCTAATTGACAATTTTCATATTTTGTTTCAACCCAGATCCTTCTTGGGTATTATCAGATCAGCGTTATCAGGCTTGATTTAAAGGAATCTCCCTGTACCTCGGGGGAAGTCCTGGTCTGTGCGGACCGCGAGCGTCCCCAGGCCTGCTGTACCTGCACCCCCCCCCCTCCCCGCCCGGGGAGGCGTCCTGTTTGTGATCTTGGCGCTGCTTAGCTTGCTGGAGAGAACCTTGGCTTTTGAGACACACGGGGGACACACAGGACACCTGGGACATTTTCATTTTTCCAAGAGCCACTGAGAGATTTGAGCAATAAGACGACGTAGCTTGAAGCCGTGGTCGGTGGACCAGGTTCTTGAAAAGCCAGCAGGGCGTCTTAATTAAACATCAGATCTAATGAGAAAACAAATAGTCTCCTAAGAGAAAAATTTGGCAGATATGGTAGGAGTAGATGCTTTTTATATAAATTCTCATTTCTGTTTCTGGGGTAATAACGTTTAATTTTGTTGTCATTCGTTGGTTTTTGGTTAGGTCTCCGTTTCTAACAGCACCTCATGTAGCCTTTCTGACCCTATGAGTTTGGAGGAACCCAGGTGCTGGTGGCTGTAAGTGGCAGTCATTCCTGGGCAGTTAAGTCTCTCTGACCACTTTGGTGACTTTGGTGGGTAGGTTTTCTTTTGTTTTTTGTTGTGTTCTGGTTGCTGCTGCTGTTGCGGTTTTAATCAGTAACCTAGACCAAACTACAAAGCCGAAGTCAAGGGTAAGACTTAAGATACGTTTTAATCTTGTCAAGTTCTAAGAGTCTCATTAACGGACCATGAGTGGTCGTGCTCCTCCCTCACAGCAGCTCCTGAGGTCACCTGGTGAAGTCTTTGCTGTTCGGGTTGTCTGTCCCCTGAGCTCGGCGCCTTCCAGGGAGCTGGAACCAGATGGGGCTGTCCGGCTGGACCCCATCTCAGGTCGTCCCTGCTACCTGTTTGCAGAATTTCAAATGAAGTTTAGCTTTACGGGCAGGTCGTGGGGGAGGGCCGTGTCCCAGCAGGCCAGGTCCTGTCGTGGGGGGGGGGGGTGTGCCGTGGGACTGTCCCCGAGAAGGTTAGACTGGTGGCTGCAGGGCAGCCCCCGCCTGACGGACTTGGCTGTGGGTCGCCCGAGACGCTCACCCCTCTTCCTTCTCTCTGAGTGGTGGGTCTGTGACCTGGGTCGCCCGTCTGAGAAGGGGGCGTCATGTGTTAACTCGTTTTCTGACATTGACTAGAAAGGAGAGCAAGACTTTGGTTGTGTAATTTACAGGAATGACCGAAAACATCAAGCCCGCTCTCCACAACCATCCAGTCCTCCAGATACTCAGATTATAAGTTTCTTTCAGCCACAGGGCACTTCTTTCCTTGTCTCTCTGTTCTCTTTTCTTCCCCCCCACATAGATCTACACTGAAAAATCAGACAGGCTCCCGTATTTGCATGTTGAAAATTAAGATCCGTGCCCAGAGGCGCCTTGTGGCAAGCTCAGTGAAGGAGGTGGGGAACTGAGGCAGGGGTGTGACAGACAATGAGCCCGTCTTCTTAATACCCACCCATCTGTCCTGGGCTGAAACAGCCACTCGGAGTAGGTGTCGTATCTTAAGTTCAATGTTCAGAACCACCCTTTTGCGGTGAATGTGAGGTTGCCGGGAAGTTTGTTTCAGAGACGATGCACCCTCTATTTCTGTGAGCCCAATAAAAATAGCATGGAATAAAATTTAATTATGCTGTACTGAATATTTCATGTGGAATTAAGGGGCAAGAGTTGCCTTTACAAAAGCATTAAGTTTGGAAAGAATAAAGGCTTTGCAGGTTCTTAGGAAGATACTATAATTAAAAGATTTGCTCAAATGTATTTTTCCCTTTTTGAAGAGTTTAAAGAAATCCCTCCCTCCCTTCCCAAATTGATTACCTCTCAGACATCAGCCCGGCTTGGCAGTAAATGCGGGACGCGGCTGCTGCTCTGCTGATTGGACGGCTTCTTTCTGTTAAATGTGAAATAGGTTTTTAATCTTCTGATTTAGATGTTTAATAGAAAGTAAATGTTTGACTTGCTTTGGTTTCTGCTGAACCTGTATTTAAATCCACACAAACAGTTTGAATAAAGTGAAAACATCACTGGACTAGCTATTTTAAACATTTCAGGATGTAAGAATGCTAAATGGGGTTCCCTTTTAAAAATAGAAATGGCTGCTTGCATTTACATAATTACTGCTAACTAGCACAACATTTTAAATGGTGACAAACTCCGGGTAGAAAACGTATCTGTTTAAAAAAGCCTGGTAAAAGGAAGCTGAAAAGCTCCGGGGGCAGCTGCTTCAGATGGAGGGCCTTTGCAGAGCCAGGAAACCAAAGCCTTCAGCGGGAGGGCAATGTCCCGGGAGGAGACAGGTGGCTCAGGCGGCCGCCGTCAGATGCTTGGCAGCTGTCCCTTAGGCCAAACTTACAGACCCTGCAGTCGGAAGCAGGATTGTAAGGATTCGTCCCTAAATCTGCTTTCTGGTTTTGGAGAAGGGACGGCGTTCTCCAAGGTGTCTTACAGGTACTTAGAGGTGTCTGGCGAGGTCGGGGCTCAGTGTCTGTGAAAAGAGCGTGGAAGTTGTTTGTGAGGATAAAGGCCAGGGACGCCTCCCGCGAACCGAGCGGCACGTCAAGCCGGAAGCCCGGATGTGTCCTTGATTCTGCCCTTTTTTTCTTGCCAAACGTGGGATCCACCTGTTAGCCCTTTTCTCCTGCTGAGGTGGGTCCCGCGGTCGTCATTCTGCAGGTGCCCCCAGAGTCCAGGCCCTCGTTTTCTTCGCCCAGACTTCCATCACCTCTTCCTGTTTGGACTCCTGTCGCCAGTCCTGCTCCCTGTGCAGGGGTCAGGGCGATCTATTAAAAAGATAAGCGGGGTGAGCTCACTAGCTTGCTTAAAAACCCCACAGTGCCTCTCTGCCCTTGGGGGTGCCCGCATGGGGCGCCCACGTGATCGGGTCCCTGCTGTGCTCAGTGCCTGCCGTTTGCTCTTCCTTCTGGACACATCGTCGACCCTTCCCGTGGCTGGATCACCCCAGGCGTGCCTCTTTTTGGGATGAGCAGTCCCTCTACATGGAGCGCTGTCCCCTGGCACCCCTGCTTCATGCCACCCAGGCCTCCCCTCAAACGTCCTCTCCTCGGGGAGGCCTCCTGAGACCTCCAACCCCTAGTGGCATACTCCTCTCTCTATCACCTGGTTATTTACTTTTTTATTTTTATTTTTTTAGCCTGCATTACTGTCTGGAATTTTCTCTGGTCTTCCTTTCCCTTCTCCTCCTCTCCCGCCCCCCCCTCCCGCCCCGCCCTACTGGAAGGGGAGGTCTTTCAGGGCAGCCACCTTGTCCGTCTCCCCAGCTGCGTTCTCAGCAGCTACAAGTGCCAGTGACTGCAGGAGAGGAGCCCTGGAGAGCCCTGCTGTCCAGGGAGAGGGCCTCACTAGTGTGACTGGGCACCTGGAAGGACATCCTGACGTCCTTGTTTTCCGCAGTGGTTTTGGGAGCTGTTTGGGGAGTGCTGCTCTAAACGTTGCCTTTGGGCATCGAGAGTTGACATTTGGGGGGTTCAGAGAATGGCTGTACTTACACAGAATCAGCCCGGGGCCCAAGACAGTCAGGGACCTCCCCCTCACGGCTCCCTGAGAAGTGAGATGGAGAGTCGGTGTCCCCAGGGCGCTTGCTTCAGTGGGAGCGCGGCAGGCAGCAGCGGTTTGCCTCCTTGGGGGGCGGGGGCGCAGCCCTGCTGGACTTCGCCAGAGGCCGCATCCGAGCTCCCCACACGCGCTTGAGGGCCAGACCTCGTTTTCTGCCATTGTTCCTGTGGCCTCTTTCTTATGAGCACTTAGTGTGTTCAGCATTCTCTCTGGGGTTAGGGGACTGATGTGTGGAGGCACCAGTGTTTGCAGAAGTCTAGACTTTGGTGGTAGCTTTTTGCTTCCTTGGTTTTCCTGTTGGCGACACCTGAGATGTTTAGGAGGAAAAGGTAGGGGCTGCAGAAACCTGGGGGTTGATGAGGGACGTTGGGAAGCAGTCCCCTGAACCTCGCATGGTCACCTCTCTTCGAGAAGAAGAGCACCTCATTTCCAGCTCCTGGCACCTCACATACGACCTGCCACTGAAGCCGTGTGTCAGGGCGTTTCCTTTGGTCTCGGATGTGGCAGCTGGGGACTGGGCTGTAGACCTCAGGAGACCCGTCCGCTCTGCAAACTTTCCGTTCCTGCTGCTGTCTTTACCAGGACATTACTACCGTGTTGGGTCGTTGTAGTAAAAACACTAATTTCTCAGTAATCTCATCGTGAAACAGATCTTCTTAGAGCCGAGACAGAGGGACAGAGCCCTTGAGCTGGAGCCTTTGCATTGCCTCTGATTGAGCATCAGCTCATTAGACTGGAATTAAGCGAATCCCCCCTTCTCGTGCGTGACTGGAGCCTAGTGCCTCCCACGGCGAGCTGCCTTGACTGCCTGGTCCCCCGCCTGCCTGGCTCGAGGACAGGCTCCGGCTGGAGGGAACAAACAGGATGAGGGCAGGCAGAAGCCAGACAGGGCCTGGCCTGCTCAGGATGACACGTGCACAATGGAGGTGGCAAGGCAGGGCTGGAAACAGGCTGGGGCCTGCTTGTGGAATGTCCCGTATGTAAGACGTGGGCAACCACAGCAGGCTCTTTCCCACATGCTGCCGGGCTGGCGGGCCAGCGCGCGTGTGGGAGAACGTACCGGTCCGGTCATTGGTTCCCTAGTTCCCGGGAACTCCGTAAGCCTGTCTTTTTCAGGAGACATTTTCCTCTAGAAAAGACCCTGTGAGAGGACCTCTACCCTGAACTGTATCACTTTTCTGATTGGACCCTTTTGGCCAATTGCTTTGGAAGTTAGGGCGCAGGCTTAGTCAACTGAATGTTCTAGCATACACACATCTCTGCCTGCTAGTGACCAATACTCCTGGTGTTTGAAGAGCGGTGACTTCCCCACGTGGATCATTAGGAATTAGTGTGTGCGGCCACGTGACAGTGTGGTTGGCACCAATGCCATGTAGATGATGGTCCTTATTTAGTGGTTTTGAAAACGAAACAGGGCCCCTGGTCCAGCCTGGAGAAGTGAGGCTGCGCTTCCCCAGCACCGTGTGTCAGTGAGGAGCGCCCATCTACTACGGTTCACATCTCCTTCCGCAGCGTGAAAAAAGCCAGGATGATTTCCTGCCCACAGACTGCTTGGTTTTCTTTTTCTGGTCTTTCCTTTCGTGGCCAGGATATTTGCAGAAACTTCTGGCCAGCCGGCTGCCTGTAACTTTCCTCTGCATTGCAGATGCTGCCGCTGGTGGTGTGTAAAGAGCCCCACAAACCCACAGCTGTGGCCCCGGGGACGTTGAGATGCCCGTGGTTCACCCGCTGAAGTACAGTGTTTATTTATATTCCTCGTCTGATAGCGTTGGACCCAGGAAATGTTCAAGTTGGTTGAGAAACTTAAGTATTTGTTAAATTTGATCGTGTCCTGACTTAGAGAAGTAGATCCTGGGTACATTATAAGGTTTGTGTTTTGCCCATTCTTCAGGTGGCCGTGAGGGCAGGAGGGGCTGTCCCTTAGCAGACAAGTTAGAGCCCGTAGGTGGGGAGAGGAGGCGCTAGGAGTCGGGAGCGGTCCCCTCGGGACGGTGCACGCTGTCCCCGGGCAAGAGTGCGGGAAAGGCGCGGGAAAGGGATTTCCCCCGACTTCTCTCCAGTGGAATCTCCTTTTCGCTTCAGCTGGCTCAGCCTGCCTGCTTCCCAGAAGGCCTTCTAGCCCTCTTGTCCCACAGCGGGCCTCCAAACAGGTGCCTGGCCGACACGGATCCCTTGGTTTGTTTGGTTGGAATGTCATCTCTCCAACAGAGAAGCGGTTGATCTAGACCGAGCACCAAGGTTCTCCTGCCTTCCGTCCCCTTCCTGTGCCTGGGTGCCCACGGCTTGCCCTCACGCGCTCTGCAGGGCCAGCCGGGTAGGCCCGTGAGGCCGTCGGCATCGTGGGTGCTCCTCCGGGGCCGGGGAGGGCTTGCCGTCACCACGGAAGGGCGCCCAGCCTGCTTACCCATCTCCGATGCACCCTGATGACAAATAATAGTCACAGCAGTGTGACGGCTGAGACGAGGACTCCAGCCAGTACGTGCTGGGTTCCAGTGTTTTCCTGACGGATGGAGCCTATTCTGGGAAGCAGCTTATTGTCTCACGTGAACAGGCTTTCGAAAATAAATGACTGCTTTCTTAATATTTTGAATCATTTTCTTCAGCACATGTTTTGTAGCTGTGGTCTGAAAGCTTGCCAAATACATGCCTTCGCACAACTCCCTGTAGGGCTGGATGTACAACCCGACCCAACAGTGTGATTTAAGGCTGAACGTAATTGGGAGCTCGGCAGTCACTTGCCTTGCATTTGATAGAATGGCAGCAGAGTGCTCTGGAGTTATTTCTCCGTTAAAAAATTACATATATAACGCGCGCACACACACACACTCACACTCACACACTCCTATATAGTGTTGCCGTCTCCTAATAAAGCAGTCGGGTCTGAAACCACTGGCCGGAAACAGTGGCGTGAAAATTAGTACTTGACTTCTGTGATGGAGGCAGTAAGAAGCTTCAGACAGATCCGAGCGGGCAGTCCCACACATGCGCCTGAGGACCTCAGTCAAATTACGTCAAGTGACGGGATGGAGAAAATTCCGATGGTGGCGAAAGTACATTTTAAACGCAAGCCCCTGTCAGGACTGGTCAGGTGGTCTGTTCCCTGTTTCTGTGTACGTCAGTAACTGAGCAACAACCTCGGTGAACTTGGCGCTGCCTCCCTGCTAAACCAGGGGCTTTGGGTTCACGTCACAGGCCCCGTTGTCTGTCTGGTGTTGTCGGACTGTCGGTGGCCTATAATTGAGACCTTTTCGTGGGCCTCTCGTGTGGTGGGAAAAATACTGTTACAGCCCCACTTCCTGGAGCTCTTTCAAAGACGGACTTGAGAGCTCTTTGAAAAGTCGCAGTGGAGCCCCGAGTGCGTTTACCAGGCCGGGAGAGAGCGCACGGGCAGCCGGCCGCGGTGCCGCTCCGGGAAGGGAGCGGGAGGTGCTCGGGAGCACCGCTCCGCTCCCTGGCTCGCCGGCCGCCTTGGGCTTGCCGCCAGCCCCGGCGGGCACCGTGCAGAAGGAGGCGTGCGGGGAGGC
The DNA here is from genome assembly GCA_004023845.1 of Helogale parvula. Taxonomy (NCBI): domain Eukaryota; kingdom Metazoa; phylum Chordata; class Mammalia; order Carnivora; family Herpestidae; genus Helogale; species Helogale parvula. The sequence continues at coordinate 49,894 of PJEM01008657.1, read as the reverse complement.
AGCCGTGTCCCTCACAGCCACCGAGGTGCCCCGATGATGGCGTCCCGTCGCTGCGCAGTGACACGGCCTCCCGCCACCCTTGTCAGAGGACGGGAGGTAGAAATGTTGTCCTCTCAGCTCGCACAGTTAAAGGGAATGTCCTCCAGGCCTCCTCCACCTCGAAAGTCTGGACACTTTCTAGTCATTGAAAAGCACCTCTTTTCTGGAGCTTCAGACAGTCAAGTTAACCTCGCTCCAGAATGTAACCTTTATTTGCAAACAACAGGATTCTGAAAAATCCACCTATAAGAGTATGTGAATTCAACACGATACAAGGTACAGAGTCAACTGTAGTTCTGTATACGAGCAAAAAAAGTGACATTAAAAAATTAGTATCCTTGGCAGTAGCTTTAGAAACCCCCAGTACAAAACCCAAGCGTGCGTGTGCTTCTGCCCTGAAAGCGGGCACACGCCGCTGAGGGCAGCGGGGGGCGCCCTGAGCGGATGGAGGCTGCCCCGTGCCTGGAAAGACTCCATGTTGTTGAGATGTCTGCCAGTTCCCCTGCGTTGAAGGAGGGATTCAGTGCCATCCTCGTCAAAACGTCGACAAGCTGAGGGCAAAGTTCACGTGGAAATGCACAGGACCTAGAAGAAGCCAGATCAGTTTTGAAAAAGCACAAAACCAGATTTCATTGCCTGTTTTTCTCGAAAGTCAGGAGAGGTTCTCATACAATAATCAATCCATGTGGTATTGCAAAGGGATAGACATCAGAGGGGCAGAAGAGAGAGGCCGAAAGTAGACCCACAGGGAGGGGTCAGTTGATTTCTGACAAGGGCGCAAGGCAGTCCAGGGGAGAAAGGGGGTCTTTTAAACAAATGGAAGTTGGAACCAGTTGGACATCTATGTAAACAACACGAACGTCAGCCCGTACCTGGTCTTAGGTACAGAAATTAACTCAAAATGAATGATAGATCTAAGTTTAGAGCCTAACACTTTTATAAAACTTATAGAAGAGAACACAGGAGAAAGTTCCTGTGACCTTGGAAGAAGCAGATTTCTTAGATACTAAAAGCCCAACCTATGAGAGGAAAAATGGATTTCGTGCTTCATCAAAATTTTAAAAGCTCTGTTCTTCTGGTGCGCCTGGGTGGCTCAGTCAGTTGAGCGTCTGAGCTCAGGTCATGATCTCACGGCTTGTGAGTTCTAGCCCTGCATCAGACTCTGTGCTGACAGCTCAGAGCCCGGAGCCTGCTTCACATTCTGTGTCTCCCTCTCTGCCCCTCCCCTGCTCATGTACACACACACACACACACTCTCTCTCTCTCTCTCTCTCTCTCTCTCTCTCTCTCTCAAATATAAATAAACATTAAAAAAATTAAAAAAACCCAAAAGTTCTCTTCTTCCAAAGATACTGATAAGAGAATGAAACTGCAGGTCACAGACAGGGAGAAAGCGTATGCACAGTGTATGTCTAATAAAGAACTGGCATCCAGAATATATGAAGAACACTTAAAACTCAGTAAGGGGAGTCCTTAAAATGGCCAACCTAAAACCGGGCAAGAGATTTGAGTAGATGCGGAAAGACGCACGGATGACAGGTGAGCACGTGATTAGGTTTGGGGGGGTCACAGTTATCAGGCAAAGAAGGGGAGAGCCTACGCCTGTTAGGATGTCTTCCCAACAACAGAAACCTTGGTAATTCCAGCCAGTGGGAGTGCAGCATGGTGCAGCCATTTGGGGAAGAAATTTGGTAGTTTTCTATAAATCTGTACCTATAAATCTTAAATCTGTACCTCCAGTCTGACCCAGCAGTTTCTCTTGGAGCCATTTACCTAAGAGAATGAGAGGCTGTGTCCATACGAAACCTTGTGTGTAAGCAGTGGCTTTCTTCATGACCCCCCAGAGCAGGAAACATGGCGTCATGGCTCCACGGTCACACTGCTCCGTGAGCTCCGTGGAGCACTACTCAGTAGTGAGAAGAAGCAAACTGATAACAGCGTGGACGAATCCCGCTCGCCTGATGTTTAGGGAGAAGAAAGCAGACTCAGAAGGCCGCCCACCACCTGACTCCGTTTATAGGGCATTCTGGAAGAGCTTGAAGTACGTGGAAAGAGAACAGCTCAGTGGTTGCTGGGGTTGGAGGTGGGGGTGAGTTGACTACGGACGGGCACAGGGGAACGTTCCTGTGTCTCGACTACGTGTGTGGTTGCACAACCATCCGTGTCTGTCCAAACGTATAGACGGGGACGCCTCGGACGGCTCCTTCACCAGAGGAGGTGTGTGAGTGGTTGGGTAACGTGTGGAGAGGGGCTCAGCATCCGCCCTCGGAAGGGAGGCGCAGATTCAGACCATCAGGTGCCACGTCACACGTTGCCGGTGGGCGCGTGACGCGGCACACCTCTTTGGACACCTGGGTGGCGTTTGTATGAAGCTGGACATCTGTGTTACGATCCGGCAGTTCGGTCCTGTAGTAATTTTACCATAGAGAGGTGAACATACAATAGTCTTCCCTTACTCGGGGATTGTTGTCTGTGGTTTCAGTTACCGGGACACATGACCCTCGTCACCTGACACTGCGCCAGAGGGTCAGCAGTAGCCTAACACTTTGTCACCTTCCCACGTCATTCACCTCCTTCATCTCCCATCATCCCAAGAGGAAGGGTGAGTACAGTGAGAGGGAGACCACCGCCGCCTAACTTTTATGACAGTGTATCGTTATGATCGTTTCATTAGTTGTTAATCTCTTACGGTGCCTGATGTACACACTTTATCACAGGTATGTGTGGATAGGAAAAAAACATAGTCTATCTAGGTTTCAACGCTGTCCGTGGTTTCAGGCATCCATGGGGGTCTTGGAACGAATCTCTCGCAGATAAGGGGGTGCTCCGAATATGATCATGAAAGGACTTGCACAAGAATGTTTCTAGAAAGCCCCAACTGGAAAGAGCCCCAACACCCATCTTCTGCAAAGGGGATGAACAAATTGTCATCGCAGTGAAGGTCCCCTGAGCAGTGACGAGAGAGAGGTGCTGAGAACGACCGTATGGTTGGATCTCGAGAACCAAAGAAGCACGGACTTTATGAGACGGGTCTGTGGGGACGGACAGTGGTTCCTGAGCGCACAGGTGGGGGAAGTAACTGGAGAGAGGGCAAGGAAACTGTGTAGGGCGATGGAGGCGTACTGACTCGCCATTTAGGGTGTGATCGCGTGGGCGTGTAGAATCATTAGAACGTGGAACAGATTCACATCTGTACATTTTATTGTATGTTAATTATACCTTAATAAAATGCTCTTCACTCCGTTTTATAGACATGTTATTGAATCCTTTTTTTAAAGCCATTTATTCCATTTGGTCCTCCTTGCGTGCCTTCTGCGTAGCCCAGGTTTCTATGTGGTACATTGTTGACGGGATGCGGTATCCCACCGGCGCGGGAGGAGAGGCTCAGCTTCTGGTCGCAGGCTCAGAGCTTCAGAGTGTCAGAGAGACAGGTAAGTAACCCCATAGGTTTTGGCTCCGTGTCCTGTAGGGTCTGCTTTTATGTACCAGCTCACCATGCACGGGACCTCGGTGTCGTGGAGAACTTGAAGACTGCCCACATGCCTTCCTCACGAGGGGCCCCTTCTGGAAGCTGGTGTGGTTGGAATCCCGGCCCTGTGGACCGAGCTGGATGGGTGGAACCCGGGCTTGGAAGAGAGCACCAGCTTGCTTCACGCAGTGGGGTTCTTGCTTTTCTTGCTACTCTCTCCGTGGGCAGTGCTGTCCGTGTGCGTGGGCTCTGCCGTCACCAGTCTGGGTGGTTCCCAGACGGCCTGCGGTTCGTGCTCTTCTTCGGAGTCAAGAGTATCTCGCTGTCCCCTCTGTTGGTCTCTTCTCTCTGCTCATACATGTGCTGTCACTCACATTTTGTATAGTTTCTCTCAAACCTTTTCTGCCTTTCTTTCTGCGGTTCTGCTCCTGCCTCTCCGCAACCACAGAGGTTGGTCACCCCTGTCCCCATCCCGTTCAGTGGAATCTTCTCATGTTGGGATTCACAGAGTGCTTTTAACTCCTGTGGCCGGAGTGCTCCTGTGTGCTCTCAGCCTTGCTGGGATAGACCTTCGTTGCTGTTGACCTCTCTTTTTCTTCTTGGGAAAAAAATCTTTCTCTCCCTTGGCTGTGGACACATTTCTCGTCTGCTTTGCTGCCCAGCCCTTGCTGTCCTCTGGGCCATCTTTTGAGATTTCAGTGCCGCAGATTTGTGGCCGTGGCCCTCTTTTTTCCGTAAGAGAACTCTGGCCTGTGTTGTTTTGGTGGCTTAAATGTCAGCCTCTACATCCACGGCAGGCACAGCACCCGGGTCTGTAGGCCTCGCCCTCTCTTGAGCTTCACGCCCCATACCGGACACTTCAAGCTCACTGCATCCCAAGCCTGACCTGTCATCTCCCCCCCAACAGATCCTTTGTTTCAGGGTGTCCCCTGAGGCCACTGGCTCAGGCTCACGGCTCTGGCGTCCTCCTTGATGCCCGTTGGTGCTCCCTGGAGTCCGAATGGTGATCCCTAGGTTCTGTCTGTCTTCTCCGTCTCTCCCAACCAACTCCGGCCCCCGGGTGGGCCCTCAACGACCCTTGTGGCCCTTGGTCTCCCTTTCCCTACAACCCACTTGTGCCTTTGTCGGCTATTTCTTTCTTAATCATTTGTGAATGGGTCTGTCTCTGCGCATTGGGGATCATACCTGGATCTCCTGTGCCCGACAGCCTCTCCACCCCTGCCCTGCACCCCTGCTCGCACACTTCCTCCCTGTCGCTGCAGATGCCCCAGGGGAGGCAGAGCTGAACGCTGACGCTCTGGCCACAGGAGCCCGTTGCCTGCTCGGGAGCCCACAGTTTCTTCAGACAAGCCAGGAGGGACCAGTCGGTGATCTGGAAGCTGTCCAGTGTTGGTGCCAAGACGAGGGATTTCCTCTTTCATGTCCTGATTCTGGTGATCTGGTTCTCCCAAGGCTCTCCTGTTCCTGGGGAGCAGGAGTGGGGGTGGGAGGAGGGGTGGGGAGAAGCCGCAGCCTGGGGTCTTTCAACAGGAGACGGAGGTGCCCGGCTCCAGCGGCGGCCTGTGTCTGCGTGCCGGATGGGTGCTCTGTGTCTGGGCCGCTGATGCTGGTCGTGGATGGCAAAAAGGCTGAGGTCAGGGCTCACACTTCCTCCTCACTCCCGGCGGGGCTGCGGGTGGGCGGCGATCCCTCCGCTGACCTTAAATAAGTGGCATGTGGACCCAGAGCAGAGGTTGATTCTGGGCCGGTTCTACCCCACTGACACAGAAAACAAGGGTGGCGGCAGGTGCCGCAGGCGGGGCGGGAGACGTGCCAGGGACGGCGGCCGTGGGGACGGCAGAGTTGGGCATCTTTAATTGATGCCTATAATAATTACTGTTTAAGCAACAGAAGGCAAAGTGAGATCGCTTCAAAGGCAAACCACAGCAGCACGAGTTTGGGAAGTTGGCTCAGAAATCCGTGCGTCCCATCGCTGCTCCGTGGCTGTTATTTCAATGTATTTTTTTATTTAATTTTCCCTCCCCCTCACTTTTAGTGCAGCAGTCATCTCCCTAAAGGGAGTGAGAGAGCAAGGTGCTGTAGGAAATCCTCTCCCACAGTCACGTGCCTGGGGCCAGTGCAGGCCTCTTCGGCAAGTCAGAATAACTCCTTTTAGCAGAGTTTAAGACCTGGCAGCCTGAGCTGAGGGCTGCTGAGGGGGGGCCCGGTCGTGACCCACCTGGGCGGCAGGCGCTGGTGCCGCCTGTGCCCGCGACACGGCCTCGCTGTTCTCCGGCAGGGTCCCTGGGGTCTGAAGAGGAAGTGGAGATCCATGGTCAAGATAGAGTTCAGTTTCGGGCTTCGATATTTAAATATTTGTGGTGTGTCTGTTCTAATTGCTTTTCAAAAATCCGGTGTGTGGTTTCCACCGTGTCCTTGAGCCGGTGACGGTGAGGGTTCTAGGGTGTCCTGCAGCTGAGCAGCGTCGTCCACAGTCACTGTTGCTGAGTCGCCAGACACCTGGGCTCTGGGACAGAGAAGGGGACATGGCCCCCAGCCTGTAGGGACTCTTGCCCTAGGGGACACGACAGGCTGGCCTGCAGGCTCAGCGGCCCCCTCACACTGTCCCACGTCCCCGTGTTTCTGGGAGGGGGGCAGAGATTCCAGAGGCCGAGAGTCAGTCTCAGCAGCTTAGTTCCGAAGCTCTTCCTGAGCAGGGCGAGCAGAAGGACCTTGAGGGGTCCTGGGTTCCTTCCAAACAGCCGCTCTGGGACCCTCACACCAGGGCACCTCTCAGGGCTCGCGCCCCCTGCCACACCGTGAGCTTGCATGGTCCCCGGGCTTGACGGTCCCTTCCTGGGGAGAGACCAAAGGGTCTGTGAGTCTAGCAGCAGGGACCAGGCCAGCCCAGGAGCCAGCTCAGCAAGGGGTGTGGGTGGCCCCCCAGGGGCCAGAGCCATCCTTTGGGCAGAGGGAACGGGGAGTGTCCTCAGCCGCCCCAGGGCTGCCCTCGGGTACATGACAGGTGTGGTCCTGGCTTGTCGCAGCGCTTGTGGGGACCAGTGAGTGGCCAGACCCTCTGCTCAGATCCCGTCGTGCTTCCGGTGACGTCTGGACGCTGCCCACGGCCTCCAGGCCTCCGGTGGTCTGGCGCAAGCTCTCCTGTACCCAACGCCTGTGTACCCACTGCTCCTTTTCCTGGAACCCCAGACAGGTGGCACCACGTTTCCCCCCTCAGCCGTGCGCAGGTGCACCCTTTATGTGATGTCCGTCCCCACCCTCGGCCTGCTGCCGCCTGCCGTGTATCCTCCGTCTCCCCTGTGGCAGGAAGAGGGGGCTTTTGCTGTCGCCATTACCATGGCCGCTAGCCCTCCGAGCCTCGTGCGGAGTGGGCGCCCGTGCCCGCTGACAATGGCCCGCCGCCCTGGGTGGCATGCAGGCGGATGGCCAGGCCTCTGTCTCGCGGTCCCCAGCCAGGCCCTCTACCCACGGCTTATCTGTTCCCTGGCACAAGCGTTCACTGCTCACTGCAGATGCTAAGCTAGAATATTCAGGAAGCATCTTTAAAGTGAAAGTTCAGTGTGCTTTTCCCAAGGAAGGGTTTTGGTATCAGCAATTTGGCAACTGACTCACCTCCTGATTCTCCTCCACAAACCCGGGCCTCTCAGAACGGTGGCCCTGTCCCCTGCTCCAGGCTTGGCACGGAGGTCCTAGTTGTGAACCATAGTCGTGAATCATTTTATTTTCTTGGGGTGGAGAATCAGAAGGTGGACATAAAATTAAAAAAAACAAACCCACACTTTGATTCAACATTGACCAAAATCCTGGGGTCCAGTATCGTGAGACCAAAGTGCACAGCTGGCTGGGGGCCGTGTGCCAGTGTCCCTTGCTTTCCCTCCCACACTGCTCAGCGGGACAGTCCTCGCCCGGCTCCCGCGTGTGCGGTTTTCCACAGGACTGTTCTTGACAGGTAAGTGTGCACTAGTAACTTAGCCAGATTCCGACATTTTCAGACTCGCACGTGAGCAGTGAGAAATCATTGCTGAAACTGCCCAATTTAAATTTAATTAAAAGGCGTTGAATCAAAGAGAATATGGTCACGCACAATAGTAACCGGACGCATCCTGGTCATTTTAGATCATAGTCCTTTTCCCGGTTTTTCAATGGGGGCCAGTGGGACAAAGCCGGCCGACTAGCCATGTTCTGTTTTACTCTTCAGGAAAATAAAGATTGCCTCGCCTTAGGAGAAAACTCAATTTATTTGTCGTCTTTGGTCATCTGAAGTGTTAGATACAGACTGGAGAATTCTTGGGACTTTTAATAATTTACAGGAAAGGGCACACGAAGTAAAGTCACCTAATATTCTGTATTTGGTTAGAGTATTTCTGAATTAATTCAAAATTCAAAATACACGTGAAAGGTCAGTTTTGCCTCCCGTTCTGGCTGCATTTGGGAAAAAAAAAAAAAACCTAGAGCTGTTCTTTCTAAACAAAATCATAGTTGTTTCATTCTGGGGTACTCCCCAAAAAAAAGACAGACAAGAAAATGCTCTGGCCCCTTGCGGCGGGTTGGCAGCAGGCATTATCTGGAAATTCATAGCTGAAAAGGCTCATCTCTGCGCTGCCGGGCCTCCAGGCCTCTCTGGCAGGGGTGTCGTTTCAGGTGAGTGGGGTCCCCGCCCTGAGGTCGGCCCTAGAGAAGACCGTGGGGCTGGTTGACGTGTTTAAGGGGTCAGGCTCTACCTGGCAGAGGTGTGCATGTGTGGGAGAGGGAGAGCGCCCGGGGGATAGAAGGCTCTAGTCTAGAAAGCTGGTGAGGCTGGAGTGATCTCTGAGTGGGACCAGGAAAAACCCGTGTGCACAAAAGGGCTTGTGAAAACCCGTCCCTCAGCGAACTTTCCAGGGCCCGTTTTTCAGGCTCAGCTCTTGGCAGGATGGTGCTAACCGAGCCCCCTTCTTGTGCCGGCAGCCTGGACCGACCCCCAACCTGTGGGTCTCAGTGTGGCATGCTGGGCTCCCCAGGGCTCCGCTCCCACTGTGGCTTTTGGCCTTATCTGTGCGTTGATGAGGTCATGGGGTCCAGCCACACGCCCTTGCTGCGGACATGCTCCGTGTCACCTGTTGGAAGGCCCAGGTGGCTGCACAGTGACTGAAGGGGTCACTTGGTTTGTCTTCCTTACACGGGGTCGTAAGTCAGTTCACAACCCAGGTGGTTCCAAAGGTGCCGTGGCTTTCCGTGAGTGACCTCTGGGTAGGGGAGAGCTGCAATCTCAGAACTCAGTGTGGCAGCGTCCCGGCTCGGGAGACCCTCCAGCTTCTGCGCAGGTCATCCCCTGGGTGGCCCGGAACCCGTGCGTGTCTCTTTTGAGCCAGGCCAGAGCGGCACTCTGCAGGGCTAAACCTCATACGGAAATGTTCTGCAACATCGGGGGTTTGCAAGAAAGAAAAAGCAAGCTTCCTCCCACCCCCCCTTCGATACTGGTCTTGTTTTTTTGAAGGGAAAACGCTAATATGACTGGATGTGTGCTTGAGCTGTGGAAAACAGCACTCTGGCCGCCGTGTGTGCCTCCGACATGTCACGATTTGGGAAGGTCGTCACGTCCTCACGGCCCATCTTGTGCCTCCTGTGTTTACAGAGCGCAGCAAACAGGGTCAGGAGCCCCTGCTGAATGTGGAAGGAGGAGGTGCTTCGGGAGGTGGGCTCTGTGTCACCTGCTAGGTCTCCACGTGGGAAACCGGGTTGTGAGGCCGAGGGGCTGTGGGCCTGGCCCGGGGCCGCCGGCCTTTCCAGCTCCCGCTTCCGGCAGCTCGAACTTTCTGCTGGGAGCACTTTGTAATTGCCCAACGGCGAGGAAATTGAAGTGGCGGGTGAGGCAGGGACCTGAAGGGAGCCGCGTGTCCCCATTGCTGTCCTCCAGGATGTCATGCTAAATTGCTGTACATCTGCTAATGAGGAGACAAGGCGTTACCTTCCGTTTGGAGCAGCTGCATTAATTACATCCTCCCAGACATCCCCTGTGCCTGCCGCTCCTGGCCAGCTTCCTGAGCTTTAAATTAATAGACCAAATTAGAGGGAATCGGGGAGGGTGTCCCTGGAGGCCAGATGCCCTCTGCCCCTTGGATGGGGATGATCACTTCTGCTCAGGACCAGGGCCTGCAGGCGGCTCTGCGAGTCCGTCCTGGGAGAGAGTGGAGGAGCCCAGGAGGCCACGTCGTATGAAGGTGGCCCCTTTGAGCTGGAGAGGACACTGCCTGCTATCATTTCCTTTGACTTTTCATGCCAGTCGTCCTGCCCGTTGGCACTTCTTGTCCATCCAGAGAATGAGGCGTGAGTAGCGAGTCTAGAAGCCAGAGAACAGAGCCCTTCTGCGCGGTGTCTTTGCACGCGTGCTGTTATCTCCGGATAACGTGGGGGCGGCCGTGGACCCCCCCCACCCCCCGCCTCCAGCAGCTGGGACAGCCGACTGGGTCCTTGGTCCTGAGCGGCTGAAGGCAGTCCACGTCCCTGAGTGTTTAGTCTGGGAAGTGGGGACAGTGGCCCTGCTTCTTGGGTCTGTCACAAATGTAAATCCACAGCTCCGTTATTTCTCTCCGTCTCCTTGTTTGAGGTCCACGTGCTCCCTGCCCTGAGCCGGACATCGGGCTCATTTCCTGGCGCACACTGGGAGCCTGGAACGTTTGTTGAGCAAATGAATGTGACAACGATTTGCACAAGGACAGCCGAGCACACCCCACCCTCTGTCTTCCTCAGTCCCTGCCCCCCCACTGCTGATGGCCCAGATTTCAGAAAGCCCGGGTTGATGGGGGGCTGTGCTGCGTCGGGCTGGAGGGCTGAGCGGTGTGAACCTGGCTCAGGAAACGGAAGGAAGGTTTCGCCTCCTTCGGCTCAACAGCTCGGCTCCCGATCCCAGATGAGCGGGTCTGGTAGGAGGCGCCCAGGAAGTCTTGCGCTCTTGAGTTCACTGTGTCGGGTAGCCACGGCCCTGAAGGTCAAGTCCTTTCTGACTGGCTGCCTCAGGATGCTCAGCAGGCCAGCGGGGTGAGCAGGAGTCGTGTCCCCCGTTTGTTTCTGAATGAGACGTGATTCCCAAGAAGTCACCGACTGTGAAAATACGTGTTGTCTTGCTAAGGGGACACTAATGAAATATTAAAGCGTGTCTCTCTTCGTCTGTCCCCTGGGGGCCACTCTCGCCTCTTGACTTTAGTTAGCTTTACATAAAGAGCCCCAGGGATTGAACATTTCTTAGTACTTTTCAGAATAACCTTGGTATTTCTGCTGCCGTAGGAGAGAAGTTCATAACTTGGTACAGTCGGTGGCCGTCTGGCTGGGCTGAGGCTCCCTCCCTCTGCGTGGTGGGGGGGCGGGGGGAGGGGGGTACTCCTGGGGAGGGTTCTGGTGGCTCTGTCAGCGGCTTGCCCCCCAAGGCTGACTCTTTCTTTCAACTTCTGTGTGCCCCATCTCTGCCTCCTTTTCTTTTTTTTTTTTTTTTAAGTTTGTTTATTTTGAAAGAGTGAGAGTGGAGGAGGGGCAGAGAGACGGTGGGGAGAGACAGAGAGAATGGAATTCTGCTTGGGAGCGCAGAGCCCAACGTGGGACTCCAACTCACGAACCGTGGGATCATGACCTGAGCCGAGACCAAGAGTCTCTTAACTGACTGAGGCACCCAGGTGCCCCCCGCCTCCTTTTCAAACAGAAGACCTGACCCCAGTTCATGGGGAACACGCTGCCGTAGCTGCTCCGGACTGAACTGGGCCCACTGCCAGTCGTCACGCGTGTGTCACAGAGTCTGTTTCTGTTCCCACTTGGCAGGGGCGGAAGCTTGGGCTCAGTGAGGTGGCGTGGCCTGCCCGCGACACGGCCCTGGTAAATCACAGAGGCAGGATCTGAACCCAGCCCACGTGCCGCGAGTGCCCATGCCTGGGCCCAGAGCCGCGTGCCTACTGCCTTGCCCAGCACCTCCTGTCCCCAGCCAGGCCTGACCTCCCCGGGCTGCCATCAGTGCCGCGACCTTGAGGGAGTCCCCTTCAGGTGCCTTCTGTGAAAGGACCCACGTGCAGTCCTTCCTCTCGTCTATGTGAGCAACCCCGAGGACCAAGGTCACTGAAGAGAGGCTCGGATTTGAGCGAATCGGTTGTCCCATTGTGCTCCAGGCCTGTGCCTTCATCTTTGCTGGGGCCACCGTTGCTTGGTGCTGTCCCCCTCCCCTGTCCCTTCCCACCCCCCTGATGCCAGAAAGGGTTGAATTAGCCACCCCGTGGGGCTGTGAGCCCCCCTTTCTCACCCCTACTCCTGCGACTCCAGCTCTGCCGGCTTGTTCAGGGCTCTGCGGAGGCACCTGCGGAGTCCCGCCCCTGGGCTCCCTGTCCCTCCCCAGAAGGGCACTGACACAGCATGGGAGTCATTCTGCCCAACCCCCTCTCCCCCCCAGAGCTCCTGGCCAGGCCCTGGCCCCTGCCTTCCCTTGCTTCCCTCCCTCCCCCAACCTCAACTTCCTCCACCAAAGACTTGGTTGGGCTTCTTCCTGGAAGCTTCCTAACTGTTTTT
>PJEM01008657.1:0-37763 GCA_004023845.1 Helogale parvula | reverse complement strand
CAAGGTCCACATCCGACCTTTTCACTGCATCTCTGGTGTTAGGACAGCTCCTGCTGTATATGCGGGAGCCGCATAAAAGCTCAGGAATGAGTGGGTGCATGCGGGAGTGAAGGTGGAGTCACAGAGTGACGTGGCACCCCAGCTGGTGGCGGCCGTGGCCACTGTGGCCTCTGACCGAGGGCGGACTGTCTGGGCATGTCTTCCCCTTCTCAGGGTCTGGTCCCAGACAGGCCTGTGGGGGGCGCCAGCACCTGTGCACAGTTGGGACACAGACCATCTTTGGGATGCAGCTTTAGGCCAGCGTAGACCCGGCTTGAAGAGTCGGGGCTCTTTAGTTCCTCGGGTCGGGGGAAACGGGGAGCCTGCGGTGTCAGTGGCCACAAAGTCCGGGGCACAGTTCCGCCCTCTCTCTCCTCCCCAGAAACACATTCTTGTTTCCATCTCACCAGCTTTTTGTCTTAATTTATGAGCCTGCTGTAGCACCAATGAAGACATACTGTACCGCCTGAAAAAAAACACAGTGGAATTCTAATTCTGTACGACGCAGAAGCGTGCCTGCGGCCCGCCCCGCTGCAGAAATACGGGGCAGGAGACGGGGCCCTGCTCCCCCTTCCCGGCTGGTCAGGGCTTCCTCCTGGCGGCCTCTCATTGGCCCGGGGCTTAATTAAGCCTTCTGATTTCATTCTCAATTCATTATTTTTTGAAAAAAGAAAAGCTGCTTTAATGGAAGCTTTTAAAATCCCAGAGCTTTGGATTTCTCTCCTTTTTCAGGCAAAAGTGGATTCATTTAAGTCGTTTTGTAAAAAAAAATGCATATATTTATGAAGATTTCAAAAATTAGATGTTTGACTCCTTCCACTCTAAGAACCTAGAAACCAAGCTTGGAAAATAATTTTTGCAGTGGGGTATGTGCATTCACACAGCCAAGAAATACGGCAATTTTGTAAGATCTCTGAATTTCTGCATTTCATACTTTGGCCTGCCATGTTCTCTTGGGGACTTGGCCTTGAACCCCTTCCCTGCCCGGCTTCCTGATTGTGGCTCTAGTTTGAGAAGTTTCACAGGAGGATGAAGAACAGCCCAGTGGGAGGAGTTTCGGTAGAGCCAAGGAAACCTTGCTTTTCTAGATGGGAGAGACCAATGCAGCCAGCAAGGAAAGGGAGGGGTCAGGAAGCGGTCTAAGAGGAGATGCTGGTCCTCAGTGGGGAGCAGGGCCAGGGTCAGGAGGGGGTGCTCAGGAGGGCCGACATGGTGAATCACGTGAGAAGCAGCAGCTGGCTGCTGGCCTCCAGCTCTGGCGGTCATGGCCACTTGGCATCGGGTTTGAGAAGGAAGATGGACTCAGTGTTGTTCATGGTCGCTAAGAAAGGGAGCAGACAGCCCTGCTGCTGACCAAGCTTGGGGCCTGGAGGCAGGGATGGCCCTGGTGACTCCTCCCAGGCCCTCTGCTCTATAGCCAAGGGTCTGGCCCTCTCCCAGACCCCGGCACTAGACTGGCCCCCAGTCTGTGCATGCCGAGTCTTCGGGTGTGGGTCCCTCACGCTGGACGTGGGCAGTGGAGCCCCCGAGTCTCCAGGGCACGCCTGCTGAACACCTTCCTTCCCAGGTCCCGATGCCTCGGAGAGGTCAGGCCGGGGCACACGGCGTGTTCTTCCCCAGCGCTTCTCTCTGCCCCGGCGGGGGGGGCGGGGGGGATCCTCCTGGCTGGACCGTGTCCGGTTCCCCCAGCCGTCAGCACAGAGCCGGGGCCTTCCCCAGGCCTCACAGAGTAGAGAGCCCATCCATTTTCCAAGCAAGGACGCTAAGAGCGATGGCCAAATTGAGTTAGGAGTGCCAGGAATCCGGATCCGCCAGCGGCGCCGAGTTCCTGTAAGGCCCGCCCTGCCCCTGAATTACAGCCGCTTCCGAGCGGCTGCAGGGGAGTGGGCGGCTCGCCCCTGCCTTTCACGGAGGCTTGATTTACAGGCCCGCATGTTGGCTGCACACTTCACATCAATTCTTTCTCCTTCTTTAAACTTTTAAGCCTTTGCCTTATGAATGAGGCCACGGGTTTTCTGGGTTCCCTGTGCTTTTATGAGGCTTTTTCCTTTCTTCTTTCCTAGTTTCTCCATAAACCTGTTCTGAACAGGTCTCGCTCTGCACGAGACCATGGCAGGCTCCCCAGGGGTGCAGAGGTGAAGTGGGGGAGGTGGCATTCTGGGGAGGGATGGGAAGAAACCCAGCGGGCAAAGTTCTCTACACGGTGCAGCCGCCGAATGGCCGTGTGACAAGCTTACCCTGTGTCAATGCCGTCGGAGGGGCCAGGCCGCCGGAGGAGACCGAGGCTGACGTGGGCCCTGAGCTCACCCTGGGGGGAAGGGAGAGGCGTGTGAAGAGGTAGGAGGGCAGAGTCACAGGCTGCTCCTGGAGCCTCAGCAGAGACGGTGTGGTTCCAATGGGGCGATCAGGGAAGATTTTCTGAGCGAGTGACACGCTGACACCTGGGGGCAGGTTAGCCAGCTGAAGGGGGCTGGGAGAGGGAAGATTGTTGGGGGGGCTGCCCCTGAAGCTGTATCCAGGAAGCATGGGGAGCCCAGCACTGCAGGAAGGCCGGCAGGGGTGCAGCCTGGGGGGCGAGGGGGAGGCGGGGCTGGAGCTGTCTCCCGGTGCCAGCTGTGGGGGAGCGTTTGCATCACAGGCCCAGGAAAGCTCTGGAGGGCCCGGGAGAGGGGTGGCTGACGAGAGCTCTCCGAGGGGAAGGCCAGGCTGGATGTGTGGAGAGCTGTTTAGAGACCGTGAACTTGCCATGATCAGGTGACCGTGGGGCCCAGGTGGGGCTAGAGCTGGAGTGACAGGTCCGGAGTTTGGTCAGGGCAGGCATCTGTAGGAGCTGGTCCTCGATCGGAGTCGGAGGGCGAGGCCGGGGAGGAGTCAAGGTGCCAGCCAGCTGGGCTGGACGGGGCGGAGGGGCATGCGGGGCCCTGGGGAGTACGGAAGACTGCGGTCGGGGCCCCCAGGGGACACCCATGAACAGTGGGGTCTGAGAGCGTGAAACTCAGAACTGAGCTGGGCCTGGAGAACACGGGTTTGGGAGTCATCAGCGGCTGCAGCCCTGGAGATGGACGGAAGCCCCCGAGGGAGAAATGGAGCGAGAGGGAAGCCGCCTTGCAGAGCCCGGGGGGCCCAGCACTTACAGGAAGTGCGGGGGCAGGGCCACAAAGGGGGTCCGGGAGGTCTTCGGCAAGGGGGACGTTTGCACACCCCTGTCGTGTTGAACGTGGAGGTTCGTAGCCAGTGGAGACCGCGGGCAGCCTGGGAAGACCGTCCAAGTCCCTGGACGAGCACACAAGGCAGAGAGGTCCTCGTCTGCCTGGGGCCTGGGTGAGGCGGGGCCCCTCCTGCCCGAGGCCTTGGGCCTTGCTCTCCTGGCTCTGACTCTCCTGCTGTGGCTCCCAGAGCTGAAGGCCTCCCCGGCTTATGTGTGCGAAGTTAGGTAATTATTCTCAGCAGCCCTGACGCTGAAGAGCAAAAACTCGTTCCAGAAGGAGAAAGCTTTCACCCAATCCCGAGCTGCTACTGGAGAGCACTGAGGAAGAATAATATTTTTTTAATCTAAAAGAACTTTACATTTATGCCTGACTGAAGCTCAGACCACATTTGTCCTGGGAGCCAATGGGAAGGCCGGGTCTGGGTAATCTATGCAAAGGCCCCTCAGCTGCCCTGCATCCATCATCCCGAGTGACAGAATTTACATCATTAATCATTGGCGGTAATAGAAAAGTCATTGGAATAGAGTGTTGTCACAGGATAAATGTCTCCCAATTGCATATAAATGTCTGGGCTTTACTGTACTGTTTGTGCCGGAGAGATACTGTGGCTTCACTACAATATTTATCCGGCATTGGGAAACGATCAGCACTACCCGGTCCTGCCCTGCAGCCTCTCCTCGGGAGGCCCAGGGGCATCGCACACACCCCTGTGCCCACACAGGGGCCAAGCGGAGGGTGGGGGCGGGCTCTTGGGTGCCCTTCGGCCGACAGTGGGGGTGAGTCAGACACGCTCAGGTCCAGAGACCCCACCGTGTTACCCCGGGTGGTGGCCGCAGGGATCCGTACCCTCCTCCTCCGTGGCCTCAGACCACTCGCTGCGGGGGAGACAAGGCAGAGCCCAGGCCCAGCCTTGCTTCGGAGCCGTGGTGGCTGCAGAGGACCGCAGGCCTCAGGGAGGCTAGGGGAGGCCCGGGGAGGCTGGGGGAGGCCGGGGGAGGCCGGGGGAGGCCAGGGGAGGCCCAGCGCGCCGGCAGCCAGTGAGCGCAACATCTCAGGCCGCCTCCACTTTAGAAACGAAGTCCACAGCGACTTTTAGCTGGCGTCTTCCTGTTCCGTGACCTGAAAACACTCCGTTTTTGGAAAGTGCAGATCTGCTGACACCTTTTCTGGAGGTTTGTTGTGTTTCTCTCTGTGGCGAGCCGCCCTGCCTTGGACGGGCCAGATGCTGCTGGAAGAGGCAGGCGGCTCAGGCGGCCCGGCGCCCGGTGTGGGGTTCGGAGCGGTTGTTCTGTGTGACCCTAGCTCTCCCCCTGCTCGGTGGCCCCGGAGCCTGGCGGGGCCCAGCAAAGGGCATGGGCACCGGAAGTGGGGGGCAGGCAGGCGGGGGGTCGGTGCCTTCCGGGGACTGGTTTGCGGGCGCCCGTGCAGGTCCCGCGTCACGTGGCCGACGAGCTGTGTGAATGCAGAGCCAGGTGTCTGAGCTGATAAGCCGGGCCAGGCCTCTGTAGAGTGGATTGGTGGCAGGAGGGGCAGCCCCCTCTCCTCTGCAGGGAATTTCATAAATCACGGCCTATCAGATGTGGAAGGGATCCGAGGCCGTCCAGCCAGGTGGGTTCTCCGAGGTCGGCTGGCCCAGACCGGTCATATTTTAAAAACTTAGAGTTCGACCAAGTGAGGCCCTCAAAAGCCAATCCCCATTGACTAGATCTGCATTTTGTAGAAGGAGGAATATTCTAACACCGCTAATAGGAGGAACATGTGATTTCAGGATAAAGAGTATTTCTTCGAATGGAATAAATTTACCTTTAGGAAGAATTTGTTCCACTGTACTTGTTCTTGGCTTTTTTCTTTTCTCTCTCGTTAAAAAATTTTTTTTATATAGTTTATACTTTTGAGACAGAGAAAGAGAGAGCGTGAGTGGGGGAGGGGCAGAGAGAGAGGGAGACACAGAATCTGAAATAGGTTCCAGGCTCTGAGCTGTCAGCACAGAATCCGATAACGGGGCTCGAACCCACGAACTGCCAGATCATGACCTGAACCAAAGTCGGACGCGTAACCGACAGCCACCCAGGCGCCCCTCTCTCATTGTTTCAAAGGCTGACAAAACTCGGTTCCTGGTCCCCAATTCCCTCACTTCCGATGAGTAAGGCCCCACAGCCGGCAAGGTCTGCGTATCGGCCCAGCAGTCTGGCTTCGTCACAAATCACCGCAGATTAGGCCGAATCACGTCTTGTCACCTCTGCCGGTTCCGCAGGCTCGCTGGGCGTCACCAGGGGGCTCTCGTGTGGGGTCTCGTGCCAGAGTGCCATTGCAGCCGGAGGGCAGCCAGGCTCCTTGCCTTCCCGGGACTGGGAAGGTGCGCACTGGTAGGCACACCAGCGGGGCCTCCTGGGGCTCCCCTCCCCATCTGTGGTCTCCATGGCAACTTCTAGCCAGCCAGACTGCCCGCGAGTCCCAGAGGTGCATGTCTGGAGGGAGCGAGGTGGAAGCATGCAGTGCCCCTTCCAAGAGCCGTTGGTCAAGGAGAGGGGACTTAAGCTCCTAATGGGAGGGATCCAAGGGGTTTGCAGACATGTTTTGAAAGCAGTGCATGACTCCCAAGCTCCCTGGAAAGCTGGGTTTTCATCTGGGGCGCTGGGATCTTGGGAGACCCCTCCCCTCCCTAGTGTGTTTCGGGAACAAGTCAGGTGGAGGGGAAAGCAGGCGGCTCTCCGGTGATGGGCAGCGAGCTCTGCCTACTGGTCCCGGCTGGCACTTCCCTGGAGGAATAAATTCCATAGGTAAGATAGCTTCCATCAAATAAGTATCAATTAAGCCCTTTTATGATCATAACCAAGATGATGAATTAAAGTCAATCTAGAGAAATAACCGGTGAAGGAGACTTCAGGAATCAGGCGTGAACTCACAGAATCCCAAGCACTCACTCACTCTAAGAGGGCAGCCTTCAGCCCTAGTTGAGCACCTGCTGTGTGCAAAGCCCTGGGCTGGTACATGGGGGTCCAGTGGTGTGCCCGAGCGGGGCAAGTACAGACCTGTGCTCCCCAGTGTCCACGGTCGCAGTGGGAATGTCCCTGTGTCACCCATCAGGACCAGAGTGCAGGAGGGGCTCTGCTTGGTGTGGCTAGTGGGCTAGCTGGCCCACTCAGAGGTGCTCTGGAGTTGCCCCCATTTCAGATGGTTTAGTGTAAGGGTCCTGAGAAGGTGAGGACGAATAACAGGTCATCCCCACCAGCCACACCCTCACTGGTCTCTGTCACAGGGCCCGGACCGTTCAAGGTCGAGAGTGTGAAATGGGGCAGGGAGATAGGTTTCAAGCAGCCTGGGAGGTGTCTCGGATGCAAGAAGTGGGCGACTCTGCTGTTGCTTTCTGTGGTGAGGAGCTGGCCCGCTGGGGCGCGTTTAATTTAGGGTCAGCTGGGGCCGGAAGAAGAGTGGGGGCACATGCCAGCCATTGACTTCCTGGTGACCGGAAACCAGGTGCCTCCCCTTGGGCCTGGCCCAGCATCCTGCCCCCACGTGATCCAGGCTTCCCGGATCCTTCTCTCCTCCTCTGGCCGCCCAGCTTCTGTGTAAAGCCTTCTTGAGTGTCCCTCACCTCCGCCCACTGGCTGTGTCTGCCCCACATGCCTCCCTCCTTGGGTGGCAGACACCCCGCAGACTTTGATGCGTTGAAATGTCTGAGGGAAGCTTCTGGTTCCCGCAGGGTGACAAGCCCCATCCCCACGAGGCCTCCAGAGCTGGCCCCTTCTCTGTATTTCCTGCGGTTCTTTGGGGGAAATTGAGCAGGGAGGCTTGGCATTTCTGCCCCCCGCACACCCCCTCTGGGAACAGTTCTGGAGCTGGGGGGGGCGTCTGCCACAGCCCCACACGTCTGAGGGTCCTCAGGAAGCTGGCCAGACACCCATCAGTGGCTCTGCCTTGGGTGCCCGTTCGTGGACAGTGATGGAGCACCTGCCATGTGCCCGGCACTCTCTCTGTCCTGCGGGCAGAGCAGCCACCACTCCTCCCTTCCCCGCAGACTGCCCAGAAAGGTCCGTTCCTTCTCTGCCTTGGCCAGATCTGCTGGGTTTGTGGGTGATTGTTTTATACCACAGCCACTGCCAAGGGAAGGGGGAAAACGAGTTCCCTAAGGTATAGAATTCATCAGAAAGAGGGACTCCCTCCATGGCCATCAGACAGACTGGCCTGTAGCCTCTCAGCTTGCCCGTCCGTAGCCCATAACAGTGCTTCGAACACAGGCTAAGTCAGGCCTGGCCGCAGGGGCACAGATCCGTGCATCTGATCAGTGTTGGTTTATCATGTGCCAGGCCCCATTTTGGGATTAGAGGTGAGCAATGGGCTCAGGGAGAGCTTTGCCTCCAGCTGGGGAGAGGGACAGCGGAAGCACACAGGACGGGTGCAAATGCCAGCTGCTGGGGAGGGGGCGGGGCACGGAGAGCTAAGTGACACTTAGCTGCAGAGCCGGGAGTCGGGGCCTGCCCCCCTCCAGAGCTGGGACGCGGGGCTCCATGGCGGTCACCCGCCTGCCACCCTGGGCCTCTGAAGTGTGGGAAGGTAGCCGGGGGCCGCCCCTCCTGGGCCTGGCTTCTCTCTCCTTCAGCACCTGGCTGTCAACTCTGTTTTTCTGATGCGGGTGCCTGGGAGAAGGGGGTATATATTTAGGCTCTTCTGTACTTTCCGTGGTAACAGGCGCTTTATTCCTGGTGAAGAATGAGGAAAATAGGTCGGCTGTATTTACTAAGAAGCGCGTTCCAGCTTCTTCTCCGAGGCTATTTATAAACTTTAAAAAATGTGAGCTAAGTTTTTACATCTTATTGGAAGCCAGAGTGCCTATGAATACCCTTTCTATTACTATACCGGGGAGTCTAGCCCTTCGGAACAGGAACGTTCGAGCAGGGCAGATAGAAATCTTGCGAACAGTGATTCTGATGAACTCTGGCAGCCTGGGTTTGGCCCCGATTCCAACTTCTCTGGGCGTTTTCCTCTAGTAACACAGTCTAGCGTTCTTGGGTGTGGTGGGGGCACAGCACGGCACTGTAGACGTTGGCCCCGGGCCGTGGGGCCCTTGGTGGCCGCAGGTGCAAGGGGAGGTGGGCTCCTGGAACCCGGGGGCTCCACGGGGGAAGCATTTTGGAACCCGCTTCTTGCGCTCCTCCGTGGAACGGGGCCACGAGGCTGCTCCGAGGCGGGTTCTGCTGGCTCAGCCCACGATTCCCTTTCTCCCTTGCCCCTCGCCTCCAGTGCCTGGCCCGTTGTGTCATGGGGTCACACGGTCGCTCACATGTGCCTCTGTGCAGAGAAATGTAGCTTCTTTCTACGTGGCCTGAGATGACTTGTGAGAGAGGAGGGTGCGGTCCTGGATCTTGGGTTCCCTCTGGTGGGTTTAGTCCAAGGGCTTGCCGCAGCCCCCCGTGGTACTCTCTCTGCCTGGCTGTTTGGGTCCGTGTTCAGTCTTTCTGAATGTCTGTCAGAGGCTCCCTCTGTACCCCGGGGTATGGGGAGCGGTGCGACCTTTGGATCTGGTCGTAGCTGAAGGCGAGGGTCCCCTCTGAAGGGACCTGCACTCTTGAGCCCCAGGAGCACTGGACTTTGGGGGAGGAATCCTCGTAGGCCTTAATCTCCCCCAAAGAGACCTTTCCATCCTGGCCCTCAGCCTTTCTGCATCCCCTCAACAAGGCATTAGGTTGCCCTTGGCGGATCTGACCTGTCGGGGACGGCATGTGGGGGAAGGGGCTGGCTGTGGATGCTGCTCCCCTCACCCACTGAACAGTCGTGGGGACCTTCCTTCCCCTCTGTGCCCCTGCCTCCAACAGACAAGAAGACACTGACTGATCACTCACTCTGTGCCAGGCCGCGGTCTGTCCTTCTATGGCCACTCAGTCACTTAGTACAGCACCCGGCGCACTCGGTGGCAATGATTATGGATTATCATCCATCCGTCTGCTCTGTGTTGGGCCAGGTCGCCCCCCTGGAGCAGAAGTTCCCAGACTTTCTTGGTTCTTGGCCCCTCAAGTGCCCTCAGTGTGTCCCTGGGCCACAAGAAATACCTCACAGTTCTGCTCCTAATTTTTTTTTATTTCGTTCTTAACCAAATTACTTACTAATGGGATAATTGTGTCCATCGGGCACTGGACAGCTTTTCAAGTCCTCGAATTGGACTGGGTGCCACCACCCTTGTTCTATACGGATTTTGCAAGGCACTTGCCTCTTTTTTTCATTAAATTCATGATCATTAACATGTAGGGTAGTGTTGGTTTCAGGAGTAGAACCCAGTGATTCGTCACTTACATATGACACCCAGTGCTCATCCCAACAAGTGCCCTCCTTCATGCCCGTCACCCATTTAGCCCAACCTCCACCCGTCTCCCCTCCAGCAGCCCTCAGTTTGTTCTCTGTATTTATGAGTCTCATATGGTTTGCCTTCCTCTGTGTTTCTATCTTATTTTTCCTTCTCTTTCCCTACATTCATCTGTTGTGTTTCTTAAAGTCCTCATATGAGTGA
The DNA here is from genome assembly GCA_004023845.1 of Helogale parvula. Taxonomy (NCBI): domain Eukaryota; kingdom Metazoa; phylum Chordata; class Mammalia; order Carnivora; family Herpestidae; genus Helogale; species Helogale parvula. Next base: position 28,013 of record PJEM01008657.1, on the reverse strand, counting down.
AGTCGTGTAATATTTGTCTTTCTCTGACTAATTTCGCTAAACATAACACACCCATGTTCCATCCACATTGTTGCAAATGGCAAGATTTCATTCTTGATCGCCAAGTCGTATTCCGCTGTATATACATACACACCACATCTTCATCCACTCGGCGGTCACTGGGCATCTGGGCTCTTCCCGTAATCTGGCTGTTGTTGATGGCGCTCCTATAAACAGTGGGGAGCGTGTGCCTCTTCCAGTCGGCATTTTTGTGTCCTTTGGATAGATACCTAGTAGTGCAACTGCTGGGTCGTAGGGTAGCTCTATTTTTAATTTTTTGAGGCGCCTCCATCCCGTTCTCCAGAGCGGCTGCCCCAGTTTGCATACCCACCAGGCACTTGCCTCTTGTCTCTGCAAAGCGCTGAAAACCTAGCTCCGCAATGAGATCACTTGCTCAAAAGGGATGTAGGGTGATCTGTGGGTGAAACGGGACATGACCCCAAGCTAGTAGCTCCTACAGTGTCTGACAGATACTGACTAGTGCTTAGCAACGGAGGATATCCTGTTGGTCATCTAAGACTTTACTGAGGCACCCCCTGGGTACCTCGGTGCGCAGTTTGGGAACCACATTTCTAGAACCCGAGACTTTCTTCAGACTGTTAGCCCTGAGGCTCTCAGAGTCCTCCACACCTGTGTGAGGGTGGTGTGGGAGGGAGGGCGAGCATCTCCACCTTCTTCCTGCCTCCTCCCCTCCGCCACTCTCAGGACAGGCAGGGGTGGCTTCCACACTCTTGCTCCCTCTGCTCCTGCTTGCCTGCCTGGGGCAGGAGCTGTGGAGGGGGGAGGGGGTGGAAAGGCATCTTCTCCACGCTCATGGAAGAACCTGAAGACCCGAATCCTCCAGGATACGAATTCAGAAAACCCTCCCTCTCAACAAAGTGCTTTCCAGTCTGCGGCCATGCTGCCGGTACTAACAAAAATGACGCTCGCCGTTCAGAGCCGACAGGGCTCTTTGATGTTTTGCTGGTCCGTGGTCTCGGCCTCAGGTGCCAAGAGCTGCTGCTTCAGTGGGCAGGGAGCTCCCCAGATGGCCGGGTTTGCAAACAGGCAGGGCTCCGTTGCTGTGCCCACTGAGCGAGAATCAGAGCAAGACCAGCTCCTCTGAACCTTCCTGCACAGCGGGTGCTGTGTCGTAGGCGCAGACTGATTATAAACCCCGGTGGGCAGGGCCGTGTTGTGGTAAACAGGTGCTTCACCCCAAGGCCTTTGTTTCTTCTCTCCTGGCTCCCACACAACCTTCCTTTGCTCCCCTCTGAACCCTCCTCGGGGAAGAGTTCATTACCGCTGTCTGCCCCGGGAAGATGCCTCTGGCTGCCTTGTTCCCAGACAGGCCTTTACCTGCTGTTCCAGCCGCCTGCCACTGCTGTCTCTTCCTCAGTGGCCCTCTGTCCATCCAGTCTAAGATCTTACCCTAGGGCCTTTGCATGTGCACCCCTCCCAACCTGGGACCCTCTGTCTTTTGCTATCCCTATGGCTGACCACGACTCATCTTCCAGGTCTCATTTCACATGTCATTCTCAAAGAGGCTGCCCGTGAGGACCCTCATCAAGAAGACCCCCAGCCCCACTGTTTACCCCTCCCAGCCTTTTGAACACGAGCTCTATGTAGGTCTGTATTGTTCACCGTTGTTTTCTCCACGTCGAGCCTCGGGCCTGGCCCGTCGGACACCGAACAGGTACATCTTGCTGAGTGAATGTTTTCACGGAGCTGTGTGTGTGTGTGTGTGTGTGTGCGCGCGCACGCGCTCGCGTGCTTGCTTGTTGGGAGGGACTTACAGGACCACCAGCTTCTAACTTTGCCAAGGAGGACTTAGGAAGGATATATAGTCTCAGAACAAAGGACAGTCCTCTAACTGGAGTAAATTTAACTTTTAAGGACAGTGTGCTGTGTTGTCCTCTTTCTCATCTCGGGGAGGAGGGATGAAAACCCTCTCGAAAGACATGAGCCTGTCAGTGAGCACCGGGGGTGCTGCTTTCGCCCCTGTGGGCCGCGGCGGCCCCACGCCGGCCTCCTGTAGCTCTCACTGTGTGTGTCTCCGTCGCCAAGTTGTCGACCCCCCTGCTGGAGAAAGCACTCTTAGACTTAAGCTGACTTTGCACTTGCTTCGGATGCCCTCATCGACCCCTGGAGGGTTCCAGATTCTGCCCAGACGCGCTCTCCGAGGCTTTGTGGGACGGGCCTCGCTTTCCCTTGCTCTGGGGATCCTGTGACGTCATCGTCTGTCTGTGTACCTGTCTCCTGGGTGGGGGACGAGCTCGCCAGGACAGGGTCCAGCTCTCCCTCCCTCTTGTACCTGGGGCTTAGCGGGCTGGGTCCCTTAGTGTGTCTGCACTGTTTCAGTCCGCGGAAGGATGAGCTGTCCCCTGGCAGTGACAGTGACCGTGTGCAAGGGTGTAGCAGGGACCAACCTCAGACCGCCATCCAGGGGTCCGCTATACAAAGTGCGCTCTCTCTCGTTCTCTCTCTCTCTAATAACTGAATTTCATTGCTATTTCAATCCTTCATCCCACCAGACCACAGGAGCATAATCTCACTTAGTTCTGGGGTTTCTAAGTCAACTAAAACTTCCCTTAATCTATTACTAGGTCTGTTGTTATGTGACGAGGGCATGGAGGTGAGGGGTCCTCAGTTCCCACAAGTCCCTGGCTGGCACCCCGCATAAGTCACTGCTGGGCCTCTGACCTCATGCCAGGCCTCTTTAGGGCCAGGCCATTTTCAGCTTCTTCTGCATCCCTTTTGGGTGGGTGCAGAAGCCTTCGGCTGCCCCGTGCCTCCGGCGGCCATCACTGCTGTTCGGGGCACGGGGTGAACGTTGTCAGCTCCACTTGAGGAGGGAGGCCCCTGCGGGGAGTGTGGGCCTCTGTGGGGTCCTCACGTCACCCCTCACCAGGGCGGGGAGGAGGTGGGGTCCAGCCCCTCTGCTCCCTCCAGCTCGGCTCTGGGCAGGAAGGGACCCCGCCGTGGGGGCGAGCCCCGGGGCTCTTCTCCATTTGTCCAGGCCTTCGATTGTCTGTCCTGCATGGCAGCCCTTTCTCCAGGCCTCGGTGCCCTCGCTCTGGTCAGAGGAAAGGCTGCAAGAAATGGGGGTGAAGAGAAGCCTGGAGTAAAGAGAAAACTGCTGCAGGTGAAGGTTCTGATCTGGGCTCCTGTGTGTAGGGGGGTTGGGGGGGGCTTCTAGGTCTGAGGAAGGGGAGAGGATGCGGGCTCAGCACCCACGGGCAGCTGCCATGAAAGCCCCGGTACATATGGCGTTTTCCAGCTGATTCGTTCGTTGGTGTATTTGTATTTACTCGAAACTTTCAGTTTTAGAAGTAATACAACAGCAGTCCTGTTGATGGACTTCTGGGTTGTTTCCAGTTTTCGACTGTTAAAAAGCTGCCATGAGGAGGAAAAGAAAGGAAATAGAGAAAGGCAGATAGAGTCCGAGTCCTTTACGTCAGCCCCCCGAGACCTCTTTCTCTCTTGGTGCATGTCTCTACAGCTAGTGCAGGATAGAAGCCGAGATAATTCTAGCATGAGACGTGGCTCACGCTGGCTGAGGGCTCACAGGGCACCAAGCAGCCTTCTGAGAATCTAAGAAGATGTAATTTTGTTAAATCATAACAACTCTTCAGAGTGGATGGTACTTTTATCCTTCTTTTACAGGTGAGGGGACCGAGGCACTAAGCGCTTAGGTAATCTGCCCAAGCTCAGCCAGCTGGGAGCCTGGCTGTGCGCGCCCCCCGCCCCCCTGCGTGTGCCCCTCTTCTGGCCTCGATGGAGCACAGCCAGGGTGCCTGTCCTCAATTCCTTCAGGAGAGTAACCGGATCTTTCCGTGTGTCCTCAGGCCTCGGAACACCCGTTTCCTGGACGAATGAGTGAATGATCAAGTGATCGAATGACCGAATGGGACGGGACGTTTTGAATTCTAACACGAGCTCTGTCACTAGTCACAGGCGAATCGCTGGTCCTTCCGTGGATGTGTTTTCTTTTCTCTCCTGGGCACCCACGCTTCCTGGGCCCCTCACACAGCTCCGGGGGCACCGTTCACAGGCTGGTCTCCGCCTGCGGGCAGCGTTAGTGAGATGTCATAGACATACGCTAGACTGTACCCGTTTAAGACGCACAACTCGGTGGGTTTTGGCGTCACCATCGCTAACTCAAGAGAATCGATGTCCGGCTTCTACTCCAGAAGTGTCTTGGGCTCCTTGCTAAGCCCTCCCTCCAGGCCCGCCCCGCCCTCTGCCCCCAGGCAGCGGCTGCTCTGCTTTCTGTCACTAGAGTTAGTTTGCATTTTCTGGAGTTTTACATAAATTAAAACCGCACAGTCTGTACTCTCGTTTTTTTTGGTCTGCCTCCTTTCACTCTGCACCATTGTTTTGTGACTCATTCGTGTTGTGTGTGTCATTGCTTTTTATGGCTGAGTAGTGTTCCACTGTGTGGATGTGACAAAATTTGTCCATTCACCTGTTGATGGACCTTCGGGTTGTTTCCAGTTTTTGACTGTTAAGAAGCTGCTATGAACATTTGGGTACAGGTCTTTGTAAGGACATCTGCTTTCTTTTCTCTTGAGAGAAAACCTCGGAGCGGGATGGCCAGATCCCGTGAAAGCTGCTCACCTGCTTTTTCAAAGTGGTCGCCCCACGTGACATTCCCGGCCGCGGATCCGAGAGTTCCCGGTCCTCCGCGCCCCCCACCCCCCAGCCTTTTGTGTGGTCATTCGTTTTAATTTTAGACCTTGTACTAGTCATGAGGTTACATCTGCGGGTGGTTTCAGTGTGCATTTCCCTAATAGCCAGTGATGTCTAGGTATTTACTGGCTGCCCTGTATCATCCTGGAGAAACGTCTGTTCAAATCTTTTGCCCGTTTCAGAAAAAAATTGGGTTATGTGTGTTCTGATTCTTGAGTTTTGAGAGTCCTTCTGTACATGTTCCGGGTAGTCCTTTAGCAGACAAATGTTTTGCAAAGATTTCCTTCCAGTCTGTGGCTGCTCTGTTCGTTCTCTTAGCAGTACCTTTTGAGGACCTGGAGTTAATTTTGACGAAGTGCAATTTTTATATATTTTTATATTTAAAGATGGTACTTTTGGTGTCATGGCTTTGCCTAATAGAGAGCCATACATATTTCCTCTTGCGTTTTCTCCTAAAGTGTTACAGATTTAAAACTTGGGTCGAGACCTCATTTTGAGTTAGTTTTTGTATGTGGTGTGAGGCATGAGGGGAGGTCCACTTTAATTTTTGTTGCATGTAGATGGCCAGTCCTTCCAGAGCTATGTGCTGATAAGCCTTCCCCTTTCTTCACTGAATTCCCTTTTGCTGTTTTGTAAAAACCATCCGTCCGAATACCCGAGGGTCTATTCCCGGACTCTGTTCTATTTTGTCGATCCGGTTGTCTGTCTCTGTGCCGGTCTCACGCCTTCTAGACTTCGGTAGCTTTATAACAAGTCTTGAAACCGTTTGAATCAAAGTACAATTAGCTCTCCAACTTTATTCTTCTCTTTCAGATTGTTTCGGGTACTCTAGGTCCTTGGCATTCCCATGTGGCTTTTAGAATTGGCTCGCTGATGTCTGAAACCAAGCCTGCTGGGATTGTGATTGGGCTGGAGCCTCAGATTGTACTCTCTGTGGGTCCTCTGTTCTGGAAGTGTCACCTGCCAGCACCGCGCCCCAGCCAGCTGCGGGGCCGAGCGAGTGACTGGATGGGAAGGCGCCCGGAGTCAGGAACAGGACAGAATATTTGTATTTATAATTGGAGGCACTTTGTGTTGACCTTAGGGTGTTGGGATTTGGTGTTTTTTTTGGCTGAGCCCAGGTCCCTGCTGAGGCACGCAGGGCTGACAAATCCAAACATGCTTGTGGAAGTTTCCACTGCTCGCGGTCCTGGCTCAGGGTTTGGCAAGGAAGCTGCCCTTCCTTCAGGAGAGTGTGAATGGACTCTTCTTCTTGACTCTGACCGTGTCATCGGCCTTCAGCGTTAGGGCTTGAGGTTCTACGCATGTTGACCCCGTGTGGAGCCTCAGTGGCCTGATCGTGGGCCCTGGGCAAGGTTTGCCTCTCCAGAACATTCCTTTGAGAAGGAAAGAGAAGATTTGGCAGCTCGTGGCCCTGCCCGGGCTGGTCATGTGTCTGCATGTGCTCCTGACTATTACTCTGTGCTGTGGTGTCCCTCACTTCCTTCCGGGGGGGTTTGTGGCCAGCGGGAACCATTGGAGGCCCCACGGCAGGTGCCCTGGCCTCCCCCAGACCTGCTCTTCGTTGAAGGTATTTTGCAAAAGATATGTTATTGGAGAGGAAGGAAAGGGTCTGAAGAAACTCTGATGTGCCATTTCAGTGGGCTTTTCCGAGGGCTGCTCGCTGGGGGCTGGCCCTGGGGGGAAGGAACTGCTCAATTGTCAAAATAAAAAGTCAACCAAACTCCTTGGGCCACTGGAATGCACTCAGCTCAGACCACAGGGCAGCAAAGGCACCAGATTTTCCTGCAGCGGGTTACAGGGGTGGGGTGGGGGAGGGGGGGAGAAGGCTGTTGAGGAATTTAAAGAACAGAGAAAAAGTTTTTAAAATATGGGGGATATAGCTAGTCAATAATACACTAAATTTGGGATTCATAAAAAGAAATAGTGGTGAAAATCTCCCCAAATAAGTTTTTATTCTCGAATTTGATGACAGATCTCCTGGAGCCCTGCTTATCCCGTAGGTGCGGTGCTCTGAAATACAACCCGAGGCATATATATTGTCAAATAATAAAGTATTATGAAACCAATCAGCTGTGAGCTCCCCACTTGGCAGTTTGGAAGTAAAACCCTTTCTCCTTTACAAGGCCAAGTGACTCTTAATTCCTCCCGGGAGATTTCACGTTCAAATGTGTTCACTGCCAGCTGACAAAAGAGGCGAGTCCAGATTTATTACCCTGGCACCTGCAGCAAAAAAATGACGGATGATGAAAATATATTTAATTATCATTCCGTGCCACATCCCTGCCCGCTCCAGTCGCGGGGCTGCAGCTGTTGGCTCACACGTTATTTTAAAGTCAATGCGCTTATCTGGAGCGAAGGCTGCTCTCCCGAGCAAATTGACTTGTGGGAGGAAGGGCATGGCGGGCGCCTCTAGAGCCTTCTGACCAAATGCAGATCTGTAGTCCACGCGCCTGCTTCAGTGGTCTGATCCGCCCCACATCACATTAGCTCTGGGATTTGGCTTTTGTAAAGAAAACATTTGCAAGAAGTAAACTTTTCCGTGGCCTCTCTGAGCCGAAATGAATGATTTTCCTTCCTGGATTGTAACATGCCACCTGTAACGTGCCACTCACGCTTCTGCCGCGGCCGTGGGAATCGCTGTAGGTTCCATCTCAGAGGGGAGGAGCTCTAGACAGCCCCTCGCTGTGGCTGGGCCTTCTCCATCACCGGGTGGGCACCCTGCGAACCCTAGAGGGCGGGCATGGCGCTGTGTTCTCGTGACCTGGGGCTGTGAGCCTCCTGCCCGCTCGGGGCGATGAGCGTGAGCCTGGAGGATGACCCCCCAAAACTGCCCTCCTGTTGTCTTGCGTTAAAACCTCTGGAAAGCAAAGCCCTGGACAGAGCAGCCGCACTCTGACTCGGTGGAGCGCATTGGATTTGGTGAAGCGAAGGCTGTGGGGAGTCTGCCTTGGCCGTTGGGAGTCTGTGCCTTTAGCTCGCACCTAAGATGATGCAGTTTTCAACAAAAATAGCCCAGATAATAGGCAGTATCTAATGTGGCAATTTTCCTGCTGTATCTCTTATCAGTAGAAGCCACTCGATGTTTTGTATACGATGGGATTTAGTACAAAGTGATGGAATTTCCACTGCAGGTAAAATACAAGAACTGGCTTCGCAGCTGGGATCCAGGGAGAGATGATGCTGAGTGTCCGTGAAAGCGCGGGCGCTGCCGGTGGCCGGAGGCGGATGCCTGTGGACCGGCGGAGGGGATGAGGTTTCTGTGAATGTGAGCTACGCAGGGAGGGGCTCGTCTCCTCTGACCTTCTCTTTGATGAATAAGGATGCGAGAGCGCATCTGCTGAGCCGGCAGGACCTGGGGCCTGGGGAGGAAGGAGAGCTCGGGCTCACGGAGTGGGGCGCTGCGCAGAGCTCCGCGCGGGGTTCTGCCTGGAGCCCAGAGACCGGGGTCTGCCTTCACCGCGGCCAGCGCGGTCACCGCGAGGGCGTTGCCACATTTGTCATCGCCCCGCCACGGATCACGTGCGGGCCCTTGGCTAAGCCTTCTAAAGTCATCCTCTCCTTTAACTGCCCCGCCCCCCGCCCCCCGCCTTCCCTCCTTGGGTAGATATCATTCTGCCTGTTTTACGGATGAGAAAACTCAGGTTCAGATGAGTGGCGGAGCCGGGCCGGAGCTCCCTCTCTTAGTCACACCTAATATGTGCGCACAGACATTTAACTTTGTAGGGACCGAGAAAGCCAGCTCGGCTCTTCTGCAGGAAACAGTTTGAAGATGTCAGCAGTCTCAGGTTTGAAGACTAACACTTACGGATTCCTTTCCCTGAGTGGCCGACACCTCTTCAGCTCCGGGGACTGGGGCCCTGAGAGAGGGGACTCAGAGCTTCGAGGGGCCCCGGAGGAGTTGCTGTGGGGTCCTGGCTGAGGGACCAGGGCCGGGGTGGCGGCTGGTGGCGGAGTACCTCAGGGCAGGTGCGGCCTCTGCTCCATCCTGGCAGCACTGGGGCCATCGCCACCGGGGGTGGGGTGGGAGGGGGAGGGGGACAGGACCCCGGAAGCTTCGCTCGCGGGCCTTGGGCACAAACACTCGGCCGTGCCGTCCTCCCAGGTCTCCTAAGTGGTTGGTCACCTGCCGCCCCTCACCAGCAGCGTGGCCCTGACCTTTGTATTTCTGGTCTTTCGTGCCCTCCTCTGGCACCCAGCCGCCGCCTGGGGCCCTAGGTTTGACGCGTGACTGTGGTGGACTGCGTGCAGCCCCGGACTCAGGGAAGGATCTGGGGGCTTACCCCGGCTCCCCGCGGTCCCAGGCCACCTACTCCGAGTCAGACTCAGCAAACATAGCGACAGCCTCCGTTGCGCCCAGGGAGCTGTGGCGGCCGGCCTCCGTGTGCACCCGTGTCGTTGCCGGGCCCCGGGGCCCTCAGGACTTGAGGTTAATGCCAGAGGGGCAGGTGTCTCCCTCGTGGGCCAGAGCAGAGGTCGAGGACACGAGCCTTGTCACGACTGGCGTGTCCGGGAAACTATGGGCAGAGAAATTAATACCGATTTTATTTCCAAGTGAGGCTGAGGGCTCTCCTTTCCACATTAATTTTTATTAAGCATTTTATGTATTATTCCAAAACCGCAGAGTATGCAGAGACAGTTTAGAACACATTATGGGTTGTGCGTTTTGTAATTATCATATGGCCTTAGTCCAGAACGTAGAAGAGAAAATAAACACGATTGTTTTCCATGGAAGGGAATCACCATGGCGATGTGTGCGTGGCGTCGGAGCCAACCGCGCCGCCCACCGGCCGGGCTCAGGACCCAGCGGCCCCCGGTGCACGTGGCGTGGAGTCAGCCCCCTCGTGGGCAGCGCCCGGCCTGAGGGGAGTCCTTCCCGCCTGGCCCCGTGCTGTCCAGGACTCTCTGATTCTCTGTGGCTGGACACACCATGCCTGCTGCTCAGGCCCCCCCTCAGGGAAGCCTTCCTCCCTGCCCTAACCAGGCGGATCCTGCTCGCTCTGGATCACGTCACAGGGTTTTGTGTTCAAACCTTGGCCCTCACTCACTCGCCGAGGGTTTTTCTTAGTACTTGTCTCCTCGCTCTCCATGAGCCCCAGGAGATCGGGGAGCTTGACTGCTCATCCCAGGGTCTCTGACAGCCAGAGAGTGCACAGCGCACACCAGGTGCTTGCTGGCTGGGTGGATGGAGGGGTAGGCGTCTCCTTCCCTAAACTTCGAGCTGCTCAAGGTCAGGGAGCAGCCCCACGTCGGCCACGCGGCCAGTGCCAAGCATCCTGGTGGCTTCACCGCGTCTGTGTGGGGCCTTCGACACCCCAACCAGCAGGTGGGACAGAGGCCTGCTTGGGCTAGCGCCCGGCCAGGGGCTGTGGATTGCTGAGTGTGGAGAAGGGACGGGCTTTCTGGGGAGCCCAGGATCCGAACGCGCCACGATCCAAGGTCTCCAGAGGGAGTGGAAATCAGGGCTTTGATAGTGTGCCGTGGATCGTGGCAGGGAGCGCAAGAAAGGCCACAGTAGGTGTCTACTCTGCAAGTGTCACTGTCGGCTGTGTCTCCTTCGTCAGTCACCGTCCTCACTCCGGCCTGCCTGAGGTGTCTGTGGGACATCCTGACCAGCGGGCGTGGGCTGAGTCACTCCTGGGCGTTAGCGGCCCAGCACTTGCGGGCGGGCCTGCAGACGGACTGCGGCCAGTCTGAGAGCAGTGGTCAGAGGCTCAGAGTGGTCTGTGGGTGACCTCCGGCTGGCTGGGGGCCATACCGAGGAGCCTGTAACCTCGCCCAGCCGGGGTGCCTGGGATGGGCCAGAAGCCAGGCATGGCCGCTCCAGACGTGGCCAGAGCTCGCTCTCGAGACTCCAGAAGGAGAGCTGGGAGGCTGGTGTCATGATAAATTCATGCCACCGGAGAGTCTGGAAAGGCGGGAGACGTGTGAATGAGCGAGGGCAGCGCCCTCCGGCCTCACTGGCCTCGGGGTGTGGGTGGGGCTGTGCTGGCCTCCTGGGGGCCTCATCCGTGTGCTTTGTGACTCCACGGCTGCACAAAAGCCTGCCTCTGTGCCCCGATTCTCTGTTCACCTGTGTGTGTGTGTGTGTGTTTAAAGAAATCTCATTTTACAAATGGTCTTCTGCACATTACAGTGCTGTTCACAGTGCTTACGCCCTGTTTCATAATTGGCCCATACAATACACCCTGTTCAGAATTTTTAATCAATTCTGGCAAGTTGCCCCAGCAATTTAAATAAAAAGTATATAAATGAATTTAGTATTTTAATATTACAGTGACATTAGCCTTATATATGTACTTAGCAATTTCATGCAGTATTACAATTTTATAAAATACTCCTCTTCATTTGGCTGGTGGATAAACCTCAGAGTTAAAACCAGGGGCTCTTTGTGCAACTGGCAGGGAAGGGAGTGGGCTCGGAAGGCAGAATGCCGTCCCCAGAGGCCCAGCGGCTGCCAGTGATGCCAGCATGCCCACCTGGCATGGGGCCGCACGGGGCAGGCGCTGTGTGGGCTGGTAGGTGGCCAACAGCTGGGTGGTCTCGGGCCGTCCTGGCTCAGAGTCATGCCGGTGGGCCAGACCTCACCAGAGACGCTGCCGGGGAACACCTTGGCGGCCTGAGATGTGCCCGCGGCAGACCGAGAATGTTCATGCAAGGGGCCCAGCCCTCCCACCTTCCGGTAGTTTCCGTGGAGGCCCTCCATGTTCTGGGCAACGTGCTGACCACTCTGCAGGTATTACTCCTTGTCAAGGTCACAGGGATCTGTCCAATGGCTGATGCACTCGTTCGTCCTCCTGTCCCTAGACCTGCCAGAGCATTGACACAGCTGATTCCTCCATCCCCTCTGGAATAGTCTCTCTGGCCAGCGGGTTTGCTTTCACCTTGCTGGCGGCTGCTCCCCGGTCTCCTCTGGAGACCTCAGCGCTCAGCGTTGGCCCCTTTCTCTCCCGCTGACTCCCCGACGTGTGATGACTGCTCCTGAGGTGGAGGGGAAGAGGCTAGGGGACATCGAACACAGGTGACACCTACCTGTGGAGGGCAGGAAGTAGGGCCCGTCCTGTGCCGGAGATTAGGTGTGGACGGACGCTGCTAATGGTTTCCGGCCCCAGACTTGTTTCCTACTCTTGTCTCCCTTCAGACTCAGCTGGGCAGCCAGAGTGCCTTTTTTTAAAAAAATTGTGTTTAATTGTGGTAAAATACGTGTAACGTAAAAGTTACCATTTTAAGCATGCAGTTTGGTGGCTCTGAGGTCATTCGCTGTGTTGCACGGCCACCCCCACCATCCGTCTTCAGAACTTTACTATCTCGCAAAACTGGGGGGCTGCGCCAGGGAACACTAAGTCCCCTCCCCTCCCCCAGCCCCCGCCCCACTGTCCCACCTCTGCCTCTGAATTTGACTCCTCTCTGCTCGTCACATAAGTAGGACCAACAGTATGTGTCCTCTTGTGTCCCTGAGCATAACAGAGTCCGCACTGTTCATCCCTGTGGTAGGAGGGGTCGGAATCTCCTTCCCTTTTAAGGCTAAATAACCGCCCACTGCACTGATCTACCACATTTGGTTTATCCATCAACGGCCACTTGGGTCGTTTCCACCACTTGGCCGTTGTGAATAATGCCCTGTACATGAATGAACAGGTACGGAGTGATTCCTTTAAGACAAGTCGGACCACTGGGGCGCCGGTGGCTCAGTTGGTTAAGCGCTGAACTCTTGGTTTCGGCTCAGGTCGTGATCTCATGGTTAGGTGAGTCTGAGCCCGCGTCTAGCTCTGCACTGGCAGCGTGGAGCCTCCCTGGGATTCTCTCTCTCCCTCTCTTTGCCCTGCCTCTGCTCATACTATCTCTGTCTCTCTCAAAATAAATAAATAACTTACAAACAAACAAACAAAACAAGTCAGACCATGACAGTCCTCTGCTCAACCGCGGCCTTCTGATTCTTGCTGAGAAGCCCATGCCCCACATACAAGGGCTTGTGAGGACCTATCCGGCCGCCTCTCCGACCCCATCCTCAGTCCGCGCCGCCCTGCAGCCACTCAGCTCGCCTTCCTGGGACACACGGGCTCAGTCCTGGCTTGTGGCTCTGGCACAGCCGTTCCCTCTCTGCCCTCCGCCTGGGACACTCTTCCCCGAGGGCTTCGTGGCTTCCGTGGGGTCTCCCTCAAGCCTTTGTTCCAGTGATACACCCGCACTGATCACCCTGCTACATGTTGTGTCATACCCCGCCTCTGCATAGAACAGCATCACCTCTACCCTACCATGCGATTTACTTTATTACGTTAATTATCTGTCCCCTACACTCAGGGGGCAGACGTCTTTTCTGTTTTGGTCACTGATGTTTCCCGAGCACCTAGAACCGTGCTTGGGACATCATAGGTACTCAACAGACTCTTGTCGAATGAATACATGCATCCTTTTTTGGTAACAGCTTTGTTGTGATATAATTCATACGGCACGTGGCTCACTCATTCGTGTGTGGCTCAGTCGGGTTAGCACAGTCACACAGGTGTGCAACCATGAGCCCTGCCAGTGTTTGGACACTTTCATCACCCTCCAAAGAAGCCCTTCAGCTGTCACTCCCCAGTCTCCCTGGCCCTGAGTTCTAGCTGTATAGATTATGCTCTTCTGGACATTTCACAGAAACGGAGTTAGACAATGTTCGCTCTTTTTCCCCTTAGCCGATGTTTTCAAGGCTCATCCTTGTGCTGTAGCCTGTGTCGTTGCTTCATTCCTTCCTGCTGTGCGGATACATCATATTTTGTTTATCATTCATCAGTTGTGGACATCTGGGTTGTTTCCAGTTTTTGACCATCATGAGTAATGCCGCTATGAGCATTCACCCACAGTCCTGTTTTGTGCGGACTTATGTTTTCATTTCTCTCGGGTGTATAGCTTGGAGTAGATTTGCTGGGTCATGTGACAGCTCAATGTTTAACCATTTGAGGAACTGTCAGACTGTTTTATATTCCTGCCAGCGGCGTGTAAGAATTCCAGATTCTCTACAGCCTCCCCCACATTACCTTTCTTTGTGATTATAGTCATCCTGTTGGGTATGAGGTGATGTCTCATTGTGGTTTTGATTTACATTTCTCTGATGACTAATGATTTTGAACATCTTCCATTTGCATATTTGTATATCTTACTTACATTTGGTTATCTTTTTTTAAAGAACTGTCTATTCAGATTCTGTGCTCATTTTTAAAAAATTCATTTATTTCGAGAGAGAGAGAGACAGAGAAAGAGAGAGAACACGAGCACGAGCCAAGGGGTCAGAGAGAGGGAGAGGGGATCCTAAATAGGCTCTGTGCTGTCAGCATGGAGCCCAGCATGGGGCTAGAACTCACAAACCATGAGATCATGACCTGAACCCAAATAAAGAATTGGGCATTTAACCAATGGAACCACCCACCCAGGTGCCTCTCCTCTGCTCACTTTATTTAATTAAAATTTAAAATTTTAATTTTTAAATTAACTTATTTTTTTAAGGCCTTAAAAGGTCTTTGTTCCATTTTGAATTATTTTTGTATATGGTGTGAGGTAGGAGTCCCTCTTCATTCTTTTGTGGATATCTCGTTGTCCTAGCACTGTTTGTTGAAAAGACCAGTCTTTCCCCATTGAATGATCTTGGCACACGTGTTGAAAGTCAACTGACCATAACCGGGAGGGTTTGCTTCTGCGCTCTCTGTTCTGTTCCACTGATCTACGTGTCTGTCTTTCTGCCAGCACCACACTGTCATGCTTACGATAGCTTTGTAGTAAATTTCCAAATTGGAAAGTGTGATACTTCCAACTTCGTCCTTCTTTTTCAAGATTGTCTTGGCTATTCTGAATTCCTCTATTTCCATGTGAATTTTAGAATCAGCTTGTTAATTTCTGCAAAGAAGCCACTCAGGATTTTGATACAGATTGTGTTGAATTTGTAGATCAGTTTGGGGGAATATTGTCATCTGAACACTGTTAAGATCCATGATCATGGATGTCTATGGGCCTGGATGTCTTCTTATTTGGATCTTCTTTCATTTCTTTCAACAGTGTTCTGTAGTTTTCAGAGTATACATTTTGTACACTTTTGTTGAATTTGTTCATAAGTGTTTTATCCTTTTTGATGGTATTACAAATGGAATTGTGTTTTTAATTTCATTTTTGGACTTGTTCATTCCAAGTATATAGAAATGCAATTGATTTTTGTCTGTTGGTCTTGTATCCTGCAACCTTGTGAACTTGTTTATAGTTCTAACAGTTGTTTTCTGTATGTGGATTCCTTAAGATTTTCTGTATATAAGATCATCTCATCTGCAAATAGAGATAGTTTTATTTCTCACTTTCTGATCCAGATGCCTTTTATTTTATTTTCTTGCCTAATTTTCCTGGCTAGAACCTCAAGTAAAACACTGAATTGAAGGAATAAATAAATGAGTATTAATTAATGCTCACATCATTCCAGTATAGTAATTATAATGTTTGTTCCCATTTGACAGATAGGCAAACTGAGGCTTTACAGAGATTAAGAAAATTGAGGTTACACAGCTGGCAAGTGATAGAGCTGTGGGGCTGGCCCAGAACCGCTACCCATAGTTTACTTGTTAGAGTCCTTTCTCATTCACTTGTGTCATTTCCATATATGGTGGGCACTTGGAGACAGCCCAGGGCCAACCCGGTTGCTGACACTCAGATGGTGTAATAACAAGCTTCTGTCACTAAGCTCCTCTCTGTGTGCTGGGTGCGCCCCACAGGTCCCTGCACGGGCAGGACGGCGGAATGGGAGCAGTGACATTTGTACATTCTACTGAAGGCTTCCTCTTCCGGCTTCTCACTTCATTTCCCAGCAGCCCTGGTAGACAGGAGGGATGGGTCTTAGTTGTACCCATTCTGCTGATGAGGAGCTGGTACTCAGAAAGCTCGGGTGACTTGCCTGGCCCCTGGGGAACGCTGGCATGGTTGGGACGGGGCGGGACGTCCTGTGGATTGAATGTCTTCCATTCGCCAGACGCTGGGCTGAACACTTTGCATACAACATTCTGTTTAATCCTCACTCAGTAGCACTACTTGCCATTGCTCAGAAAATGGACGGCGACAGGGGCTAAGTGGCTCCATGCACGCCACTCGTAGAGGGCAGGATCTCTCCTCAAACCCGGGCGTTTGATCCCAGAAACTACGCTTGCTGTTTCTGCCCCGGGAAGACCTGAAATGATTAAGGAAATTCATTAAAGGGAAACAAACACAGAAAAAGCACGAATCCCAGAAGGCCAGCCTTGCTGGGTTTCATCACTCCTGGCGACCCGGCCCCTTGCTGTGGCACCGTCCCCCCCTCCCCGCTTTGGCCTCGCTGCTGTCAGGAGAGGCTGGCTAGGCTTGCAGAGAAAGCAGAGACCCGCTCTCAGAAACTCCTGCCTTTTCTGAGGGAAGTCTGACTAATCCAGTCCTGGTGACTAATCCACTCCCCGACTTTATCTTTAGAACTGATGACTAACCGAAACAGGCTCAGTCCTTCCCAACACACCTGGGTGTTCCCCGCGGGGAGCGGGTCAGAGTGTCGTGGGGGGGGGTCTGTGAACCATTGGGGTCCCAGCATTTCCAGCAGGCAGGGCTGGGCCCCACGTGGCACCACAGCCTCTTCTGCTGACGTCACAGGCGATCCCTTTTGGATGCTCAGGGCAGCGCCAGATGCCATGAGGCAGGCGTACGGAGGGTGGTCCCCTCTGTGCAGACCTCATGGGAGGTGCCGCGGATGAGGTTCTCCCGGAGAGGAGGCTGCCTCTTTGTGACTTTCCTTTCGCATTTTATTCCAAGAGGCAACCTTCGGCTCCCAGATCACAGAACTCCCCGAAGGCAGGGACGGAGCTGCCAAAGCCAAAGCGCGATGTGTGGCGAGGTGCTGCCGGTGACCTCTCCAGCCCGCCCCGACCCTGCTCTCCGGAGCCCTGCATCGGGGGTGGGCAGAGCCTGGGTGTCGGAGTCTGACCCCTGGCAGCCCGCTGTCTGTATGACCTTTAGCACATGAGTTAGTCTTTTCCATCCACGATTTTCTCACTGTGGAGCTCACTTAGTCCAAGCTCATTTTTTCAAAAGAGGGTACTGAATTTTGGAATTATCCCCAAGGCCACACAGAGGGAAGGGCAGCTACATGTGTGGGTTGCCAGTGGCACGTCAGGCATCTGGGGCTCGTGACCAGCCTCGGAAAGGCTGGTGCTACCCTTCCCCCCTTGACAGGAAGCCTCCTCTGCTGAGACCACACAGCAGAATGATGGTGGCCGGACCGGAATCCGCGTGTGCCCGACTCCAGGCCCCACAAAGCCAAACAGTGCTTGAATCCTTGGGCCTTTCTGCTGGCTGGCTCTCAGCTCAGCCACTGGCCATTCCCTTGTGGATACTGGGCCTCATCTGCACAGGTTCGCGGGGGGGACAGCGTTGGCTGGGAGGGCCTAGGGAGGAGGAAGTACGGAAGCGGATGACCTGTTTGCAGACTACCCCCCACACCCTCCCTCTGCGTATAAGCCTAATTGCTAAGAGGACCCTGGGAATCGTGGAGGCCGTCAGCTCCTGTAACGTCTTGGCAGGCTCCTATCTTGATGGGGTCTTCTATATGTAAATTATAGATAGTGAGCCATTCCCTTGGATGCCAAGGCTGAGAGCTTTGGGACTCTGAATGGTGAGAAAGGAACCCAGTGCCTTCTGAGCCAGGCTTTCTCTGAACTGCATATTGGGATAGACTGTGGGGACGGTGGCCCCCAAGTCTCAGTGACTTGAAACAGCAGCAGGTGACTTGCCACTGTAGCCTCAGGCTCGCTGCAGGTGGGCAGGGGCTGGGCTCACCGGGGCCACTCAGGGACGGGCTGATAGGGCATCCCCTCTTTCAAGCATGTTGGTCACATGTCCTGTGGCCTGTGCTGCCTATCCCCTCCCCCACCAGGGTGGGACAGAGAGACAGTCCTGCCACATGCCGCCGGGGGGCAGGGGGTCCCAGCAGCGATCACACTGGAGGAGGGGAAGGGGGGTAAGAGCTCTTCACGGCGGAGGGAGGGTGGTTCCCTGCCGTGGGGGTGCCCACCGGTCTCCCCAAGGCCCATGCCGACTGCCGAGGGCTCTGCTGGGGGAAAGCCTGCAAACCCGACTGCCGAGGGCTCTGCTGGGGGACAGCCTGCAAACCCAACTGCCGAGGGCTCTGCCGGGGGACAGCCTGCAAACGGACTTGGCTGTGATCCTGGAGCAGAAGCAGGAGGCTACAGCCTCAGCTTCATCTCGCTTTTCCTTCTGGCTGTGGGCTGGGAGTTGCAGACACGTTTTCTGGAGCCGGTTTGGGGTCAGGAATCCTGAGAAGGCCCAAGGACAAAGCCCCAGAGGAGGGAGATGTGTTTGTTCCCACTTTTCTGTGGGGTCAAACAGTGGCCGGGTTTGGGAGTCACAGTGAAGACAGGGGTGTGACAGCTGCCTGTAGGGCGGATCCTGGATCAGATGGGCCCATCCATCTGTCAGTCCATCCGTCCGTTACTGCCATTACTGAATGCTAACTCTGCATCTTAGTGACTGGGTGCTCTTAGGTAAGTCACTTACCCTCTCTGAGCCTTGGCTTTCTCCTCTCTAAACTTTGGGACCTATTCCCACTTCGTAGGGGGATTGTGAGGATTCAGTGTGATAGGCACAGAAATCCCTGGTATAGACTTGGCGCACACCAGGTGCAGTGGATTCTGGTTGAAGGAATATTATCCCGGTTTTCTGCTCTGTGAAATGGGTGTCATAAGAGCCATCTACGTCATGAGACTGTTAGGAAGACCAGAAGAGACAATCTCTGCAAAGCCCCAGCCTGGTGTAGGCGCTTGGGGGACCTTAGTCTCCTCCTGGCCCTCAGGGCAGGGGTGGGGGTGGGCTTTGGGGGGGGGGGCTGCTCTTTCTCCTCCCCTTCAGTCAGGCTGCAGCGATCCAGAGCCCTCACTGGGCCTTGCTGGGCCCCACTGTGGCCCTGGCAGAGAGCCTAGTCCTGTCCTGGGAAACGCCTCCCGCCCTGTCGTGAGCCGCCGAGTGCCAGTGGCGGTGGAACGTGTTGTCACCTGTGTCCGGGCAGGCTTCCCTTCCCCCTGCCCCTGCAGCACTTTGCTGACTTCCTGAACCACCTGTCCAGCCTCTCCCCAGCGGACCCCCGCTGCTCTGTGCACCCTCCGGTGCCCTCTGTCTGTGGGGACAGCTGTACAGGAAAGGAGAACAGAGTGGCTCAGTCGGTTAAATGTCCAACTCTTGATCTCAGCTCAGATCTTAATCTCAGGGTCATGAGTTCAAGCCCCGCACTGGGCTCCACGCTGGGAGGGAAGCCTGCTTAAAAAAAGAGGAAGAAAAAGCAAAGGGAAACATAATGTGGGGCTATTTGGATCAAATGGAATAAAATGGGGGGTTTTCTTTGGGTAATTTATTTTACCATAATCAAGCCCCATTATAAGAATAATCATTCATTGCAGGGAATTTAGAAAATACAGAAAAGAACAGGAACGGGGGGTCACCCCCAGACCTCCCCTCCCGGAGGTCACCACTGGTGACATTGTGGTCTGTTTCCCTCCAGCCCCCTCCTGTCTAGACATGCACTTGTTCTGTTCCATAAAACTGGGGTCATCTTTTTGGTCGTTTATTTTTTATTTAGCAGCATATTGTGAGCTCGTCCCCTAGTCATCAAATAGTCTTCGCAAACACAATTTTTAACGTTTGCCTAATAGCCCAGCCCATGGCCGCCCCATTGTTTTCTCTTTACATCGCTCTTCTAGCTTTGAGGAATTCAGCGTAGATTCCCTATGTGGAGTTGGGCCCGTCTGGGGGGGACAAGGATTCTAGAAACTGTCAAGAACGGTCTCCCTTCGCCCTGCCTGTCGCTGGCCCTGAGGAGCTGTGTAGAGACCCGGAGACCGAGGAGGGGCCGGGGTCCAGCCTCGGGAATATGGCCAAGACCTCAGCGGTCCGTGTCACCCATGTTTCTGGGTCCTCCGTCCCTGGCTCTGTGCAGTGGCCTCTCCCTCAGGCCAAAGCCGCCCTGCGCCCAGGCAGGGGCACTGTCACCGTCGCACCCGGAGGCTACGGCTTCACAGACCACGTGCCTGGAGAATCAGACCTCTCCCAGCAACAAGTCCTTCCTGGCTCAGGGCTCACTGCCTCGTGGGGGGAGGGGGGTGGGGTGGGCTCAGGACCTAAGCCTGTGCCCAGTGGTGCCCACAGGAAGCCAGCTTGCTCCGGAATTTCCCATCTCCCTGACCTTGGAATCCACTCTTCCTACCTCCGTGCCACCTCCTTATGCCCAGAGTCTGCTTTGATTGAGGAACTCTCTTAATACAAGATGGAAAAACCCAAGGGTGTGAAAGTCACTGCACTTTATAGCCTTTTAAGGGCCTTTTAAAAACAATGTTCATTCAATTTTTTTCTTTTTTCTTTTTTTATGAGCTTTTTGGTACACACAGTGCACAATCCCACATAAAATGGCCAAGCATTATACTGGCGTAAAAACCCCGTGCTGATGTGAAAGTCCGTGCAGTGCGGGCTGGCTTTCGAGGGAGAGGCTCCGGTGCCCCGCTCCTCCGGAGATTCTGGGTTCAGGGCCCAGGCCTGCGCCCCCTGGCCTCGGTGGCTGGGGGCCTGGGGTGGGAGGCTCAGGCCCTTTCCTGGGGACTGGTGCCGATGCGGCTTGACCCTGACCGCCGGCATCAGCCCCACACACGCTGTGTTTATTGTGCTTGTCTGTTTTCTCATCACTTCGTGGAAAGGCAGCTAGCCGGGGAGAGCCAGCCCCCTGTCGTAGCTGTTTGAGTGTCAGTTTGACGACTGACCAGTGCACAGGCCGGAGAGGGGTGAGGTCTGTCTGCAGAGGCGCTGGGTGCCACGTGGAGAGATGAGGACCGGCTTGGCCCCGGACCCCAGATGGTCGTGGGGCTGGAGGGCATTCACTTGGTGCCCAGGGCAGCAGAGAAGGCGCCCCCCACTCATGTCCAAGGTGGGGTGTGGGTGGGGGAAGCCCCAGGTCTGTTTGTCCTCACCCCTGACTCTGCGTATCCTCACAAACCTCAGCTCTGTCCTACCTGTCCCGCAAGCCCCAATGTCTTATTACCCAGAGTGGATCCCCCATATCACTTCTCGAACCCCCAAACGAGTATTTTGTGACAGGTGTGTGGTCGGCTTCTGCGGGCGGAGTTTGCTTTGCAGGGAGTTCCTGCTGACGGCATGGCCATGGGGACGGGGCGCCAGGCCTGTACCTGGTTCAGAGCAGCAGCCCGGTGGTGGGGACTCTGCTGATGAACCTGTGAGAAACAGAGACGTTATGTCACTTGTCTGATGCCACACAGGCAACAGGCCCCTGAGGAACATGAGCCTGTTGCGAAGTCCGGTGGGGTCCCCAGGCAGCTGGGAGTCAGAACGGCACCCGTGGGTGCCTGTTTCTGAGCACAGGGGGGCTGGGCTGCTGCCACCCACGGCTTCTCACTCTGCCTGGAGCAGGGCGGCTCCTGGCTGGGGTGGGCTTCGGGGAGGAGGCCGCTGGGCTCCGGCCCTGCCCTTTCTCGGGCTGCACCTGCTTTCCTGGTCGCTGTGTCAATGCCTCTTCGCTTCATGATCTTCATTCTCCTCTGTTACAAGGGCTTCGTGTTTATTGATTGTTGTCTCCGGACCTTCCATTTTTCTCTGCGGCTCCGGCAATCTGGAAATGAGTCTTCCAGCCTTGTTAGCCACCGGATTCTGCAGAGCATCCGACCTTTCCCTAATCAGCTCCCACTAATCATGGCTTTGAGTGAGGTGGGGTGGGGGGCGGGGTGGACCGTGCCCACGGGACCTCCCCCAAGGATAGACGATGCCAGGCCCCAGGCGCCGCACCTGCTGCGTATCGCTCCACCTCTTCTGTCACCTCCGTGTCTCCTCGGACCTGGGGTTCAAAGCACCTTCACATGTTGGGGGGCTGCCCTGGTTCAGAGTTGGACACGGGGTTGGGGAGAGAAACTGCGGCTCACTGACCCCCAGGCCAGGTCCAGGCGGCACATGGCTTTGGGGTCAGCTAGATCTGGGTGGAGGCCTGGGCTTGTGGCCCCAGATGAGCTACTTAGTTTCTCTAGACCCTGGGGAGAGTCAGAGCCCCCAGGGGCTGCCGTTGCTGCTGTGGGCATGGCCCTCAGGATTACACTGTTGTCGCCGTGGTTGTGTGGCGGGACCTGGTTTCTCCAAGGGCCCTGCCTGGACCACGTGTGTGTCTCCAACCCTTGTTCCACGTCGGGATCGCGCTTCACCGAGCCCTTCTGGGCTCGGGACGCGGCTGAGGCTTCCTGCTTTGCCGCCTGTGGGGAAGAAGCGGTTTGGGTTGGGTGGCGCCTGGCTGCCGGGACTGTGGGCTCTGACCTCCGTGGCCAGTGGGAGCACAGGTTTGCTCCAGGGGGAGGGGGCCTTTCTGTGCAAATAAATAACGTTGCAGCAACAGCCAGCGGGGAAGCCACGCATCAGAGGAAGCCAGCTTCAGGGCTGCCTCCATGGTTTCTCCGGCTCTTTGCAGCAGCATCTTCTGGTATGTTCTGTTTGAGAAGGTGCTGGAACAGGGTCTCATTTGGGGACCCGGAGCACATGGTAGCTTGAGCACCCGCTCTGTTCCAGGCGCTCTACCTGGAGACCCCCACCCCCAGGTCCAGAACCATCCGGGGTCTTGCTCTGGCTCTGGCAGCCCTTTCAGAGCCCCAGACCTGGCAGCAATTTGGGAGGCCAGCAGGACTCCGCCCCTCACCTCCACCAGGCGCTGGCTCCGGTTCACGCCACGGGCCCCCTGAGGGTCTGCAGGGTCCCAGGTGAGGTCTCTCCCTCTGTCTTGCCCGGTCCACCATGTCTTAGCGCTCCCTGTGGCTGGCCCCCCTCAGTCTCTTGTTTTCCGTTCTCTGCTAACAGCGGTAATTACAGTACAGTTGTGAGATGGAAACATGACTAAATTATGACACTGCTTGTGTAACAATCTCTTAAAACTGACTCAGAAGGCAACAGCTGCACAATCAGGCCATAAATTCTCCTAAATGAACTTGTCTGTGGCAGCGGTACCTGTGTGGCGGTGCCATGCGCCAGATAACTAGGCTTTAATGGGCTTGGAGAGGGAGCACCAAGGATGGCCTCGTAAAGAAGGAAACTTTGTTCTTTGTCATGAACCACTTGTTCTCTTATAAAAACAAAGGGCCCGGTGTTGGCCCATTAAGTCCCCCTGTCATCAGGGACCTGGCAGCAGAGCATCCTGTGACAGGCTGGCCTCAGGGATCCTGTCCTGCCTAAGGCGAGGCTGGGACTTCTCCGAGTTCAGGCTGAGGCGGTGCACCAGCCGCTGGGTGGGCTTAAGTCATTAGTAAGTAGTGTCCGGTGGGTGTGGCTCTGGCGGAGCCCAGGGAACCTTCTGCGGTCCTCCAGGGCGGGCCATCGCGATCTGCCACTCTTCGGCTCCACACACGCAAAGACGAAACTTGAGGCGGGACACCATGGATGCGGGCCACGGAAGGCACAGAGCCACGCGGTTGGGTGGTAGTGATGGGGGCTTGCTTCCAGTGCGCCGTCTGGAAGAGAACTCTGTGCACCACCAGTCCCAGAAGAAGGGCGGAGTCTGTAGGTAGGTGGTTACACATGATTTTGCCACCCGCCCCGCTGTTGGCAGCCTGACTGGGTGATGCTTTCTTGGGGGGGATGGGCCCCTGATGCCCTGTGTGCAGACCAGCACTCAGCACTGTACTTCTGGATTGTCGCTGCCGAAACAGAGGACCACAGACTCGCGGCTTCAAACAACATGGATGTATTCTCCTACAGCTCCCAAGTCAGAAAGAAGTCTGACACCGGCCTCAATGGGCTAAAATCAAGGTGTGCACCGGGCGGCTTCTGGGGGGAGGGGGATGGATTCCTTGCCTGCGGCCCCTTCTCCATGTTCAAGGCCAGCAGTGGTGGGTGGAGTCCTTCTCAGGTCGAGGCTCTGGGACCCACTCTTCCGCCCTCTCTCTCTTCCATTCTTAAGGACGTGTATGGATTACACTGGGCATTCCGGATGACCTGATCTTTCCGTCTAAGGATCAGCTGATTAGCGACCTTCACTGCATCGGCAATGTTACTTCCCTTTTGCCACGTGACATAACACATTCACAGGTTCTGAGGAGTGGGACGTGGGCATCTTCAGGGGGACAGTATTTGACCAGATGCAGGTGGAGAGCAGGGCTGTGGGCAGGCTTGACCTGTGTAACCTCTGAGCAAGGCACAGGCGGGGCTCTGCCTGGGGGAGGGATTGCTGAGCTGGTCCTACAGGAAATGAGAAAGAGAAGGAAGCGTGTGGTGGATCAGTAGCGTGGCCTGTCCGGGCAGGTGGCAAGCCTACTGTGATGATGCGACTTGCGGTTTCTAGGAACTCCTGATCAGAGACAGTGCGGACTTGTGGGAACAGAACCCAGGAGCAGACTGTTGGAATCTTCCTGAATGCAGATCACTGATGGGGGTGGGTGTCGGCACCGACCAGCCCCTCCTAGACTCCACCCCCCCGGGAGAAGGTGCAAACCAGGAAGCTGGCTTTAAAAGATAGGTTCAGCGCCAACAATTTTCAAAATAAATGGACAACACGTAAGAGCCAGACGTGCATTGCACAGACCCACTGGGGGGGGTGGAGTGCAATCACTTTCTCCACTCGGGGACAGCAAAGCCTTTCCCCCCCAGAGCCCGGCCACCTCCCGACCGGCCGCCTCCACCCTTTCCCCCTGCGGCGTGGATAGGAGGCAGCTGGGGTCCCTCTTGGACAGCTTTTTCGTGATGATTTGCAGGCATCTCCCTGGACCTGTCCGCACAACTGATTTCTGGAGCGTGTCCTCAGGGACCTCCAGCTCCAGGCCTATTACTGAAGTCCGTCACCCAGAAAATCTGTTGACGGAACCGTTCTCTCCGAACTGCAAGCAAATTGGGAAATTTGAATGTGATGCAATAAGCCTGCAATAAAACAGAGCCTCCGAGAAGTGCACGGAGTGTGTCCCCTCCCGGCCCCGGGCCGCCGCGCCTCTGCCGCTTCCCGAGCTGTCATCCTCCAGGGCGGCCACATACAGTATTTATTTTTTTTAATTAAGCCGTGTTGCTGTGTGGCTCGCCCTCCGCAGATGCTTTGTAAAGCCCAGCCTTATAAGTCGCCGGGAGTTTTTATTTTTTTTTTTTAAGCAGATAGTAAAATTAAGCAGTTATTAGTATTCACGGAAAATGCTCGTGGCAGGCTTTGCACACGTAATGAGAAGCCACCTGCAGTTCAAAGCAGTACTTGATAATGCTGTAATTAGATTTGAGATGCAAAAAAGCTCATTAAAATTAAATAACATATTTGTCACTGTTTTAAGAGGTACAGATTGCCTAGGCCCATGCTGGTCTCTTGACCTTGAGTATTTTGGCGGAGTCCTTGCTGCCAACAACTGGAAAATAACATCAGCAATTCTGCAGAGAGTCCTGAAAACATGTTCATCCTTGGTTCGGTTTGTGCTGAAAAAAATTATATAGATATCCAGGGGAAATTACAAATTTGTACACAGTGTGCTCTGGGAGAAGGCGGTGCCCAGAATCCTCTTCCAACGGGCCGTGGAAGTCACGCTAAGGAGAGACGAGTGTGCGTATGTGGGGAGGCTGGGGATCCCCGGGGACGTGGGGTCTGCAGGCGGCGGTGGGGGCGTATCGGGCTCCCCTGCTCACCGGTCTGGCCCCGGCCTGCCTGAAGCCACTTGCTCAGAGCAGTCCCACGGCTCTGGGAACCAGACTCTCGGCAGTGTATGTCCCAGTGAGACGTGTCCTAGACTTCCAGAAGGTCACAATCTGGTTTGGGAGACAAGGCACAGAAAAGTCAGGTGCCGGGAAAGGGAGTGTAGGCAATAAAAGAAGCTAATGCTTCCCTAGAGCGGTCTGGCATGCCAGGTGTGAAGTGTGCGGTGTGCGGTATCTTAGAAACCCTCTCTATTGGGCCCGCTGTTGCCTGGATACCATTCTGAAAACTTCACGTCTCTGTGTCATTTCATCCCACAGCAACTGTCACTCCATTTCACAGATGTGGTAACTGAGGCCTGAGAAATTAAATCAGCAGCCCAAGGTCACCAGGTAGTTTGCAGCGGAGCTGGGAGGAGGCTCTGGCCTTGACAGATCACCTGTATTTCTTCTCTCTTGAAATATGTAACGCATTCTGCAAAAGTAGGATGTGACTTAAAGCAATCAGGATCACTTTTGTTCTGGGAGGAAGGAAATGCAAGTTACAGTCGAGAGCTGGAGACTAGGGGAGTTCGCCTGGACAGAGGGCTCTTACCTGGAGGTGAGCGGCACCTGGATGTGGGAAAAGACGGCAGTTTGTACACGGAGGCCTGGCCCCGAGCCCAGGGAGAGCCTGGGCTCCCACAGCCTCGGGGAGCTGAGCCCCTGTGTGTCCTTGTCCTGGGGGCAGGGAGCCTGCGGGAAGTCAGCCTGCGGCCGGCTGCCCTTCCCCCGGTGGCTGGATTGATTTCCGAGGCTGACTCTCTTGGCACTGGGTCCAGATTTAGTTCTGTGGAGAGCTCGTCTTTCAAAGTCCGGCTCAAATGTCACCTCCTCTGCAAAGACTCCCCCAGCCCCCGAAGCAAAATTAATCACCCCTCCTCTGGGCTCCCACAGCGCTGTGTTGATACCTCCAGAATGGTCTTATCACATCGGACTCGGATTTATGTGTTTACGAGTTTCTCTCCCCAGCCCGCAGGGACTTCTCCAGGGCAGGTCCCCTGCCACTCTGCCTCCGTGTCCTTGCACCTGGGGCAACGCTGTGCATGCAGAGGGTGGCTCCATAAATGATGAATGAGTAAATGCCGGACTGTTAGGGGATCGCATTTGATTTAATTTATCAGATCCTTACGGAGCACTTCTGACCTGGGGATCTTCCCTTGAGCCCTTCACGTACACAGAGGAGCTGACTTAGGCCCCGTGAGTCAGTTCTGTCACTACAGGTCCACTTTACAGGTGAGGACACTGAGGCTCGGAGAGGCTCTGTAACTTCATCTCACGGAGCTGCGAGTGGTGGATCCCGGATTTTAAATCCCAGGCGGTCTGGGATGGTCACAGCTGCTCAGCGCGGCCTTCCAGATACGTCCCCTCCGACTGTGACTAGTGATGGTCACTAAGGGAATCTCTGGAATTAATTCTTGTTTCACTTTTTTTTTTTTAACTTCTCTGAGTTCAGGAAGGTTTGGAAAAGGTGTTTGGGCTGCGATGCAGTGAAGATTCCTTCGTTGTAAACCACAGAACCCAACTCTAGCTACATTAAGCAAGTGGCTTCCGCAAACTTGCGGAGCAGATGGAGGCACTGGCCGGACGGGCTCTGCTGGCGGCGGGGACCCAGGCAGAGGAGCCCAAGGGCAGGCTTGCTGGGGCGCTCACTCCACCCCACCCCAGGTTCCTTGGCCCAGTGACCCTTTGGCATCCTGACTGCCCAGTGAAGATGGCAAATACCCACACAAAACGGTGGGGGGCGGGGGACGCTAAGACTGTGACTGAAGGTAATGCTGGGTGGGCAAGAAGGTCTTCCAGACTTTGCCAGAAGCTGCCCATTTGCTTGCTGCGAGTCCCTGGTCTTCAGGCGCTTTCGGTCCCCTGGTCACCTACCCTCTCCCCCCACATGGTGCCCACTCCCTATGGTCCTGGGGGCTGAGGAGCATGGAGGGCGCCAGGCTCACAGGCATGTGTCCTTGAGACCTGTTTCGGGAGTTGGGGGTGGGTTGAGCAGGATGGTTCTTCCTGAAAGGAATATTCACTGGCAGTGACCTTTCTCAGGTTTTTAACATTTTGAGGGGATTGATTGAATCGATCCAGGCCCATTCATGCTGGGCCTCCAAGGGACAGGAGTAGCACGGGCCAGCCCAGCTTGGAGCTTGGACACAGGCATAACCCGGGTGAAGACTGTTTCCTTCCCTGGGATGGCACCGGACGCTAGAACGTGGAAGTGGGGTCTGGCTGGGTGTCCCCGGGAGAGGGGCAGGCAGAGAGGACCTTTCTCAAGGCTACTGCAGGTCCGTTGCCCTGGTACAAGGCAGGGTGGGGGCCCTTTTCCCCGCGGGTGGGAGAGCGGGTGGCTGTGGACGCCTCCCAGCAGCCAGGCCAGAGTCTTCCTGGATGGGAATCATCTTGGCTTTTTGGGTCACATTCAACCCAGCCCACGGCCTCAGTTGGCCCTCTCCATTGTCCCCCTGACACACTTCCCCCCGCCCTGCCCTGGGTGCCAGGCTGGTTCTCCGTGGTGTCTGCTCTAAGGAGCGGCCCCTATACGGAGCATCTGCGTCTCCGGGTCTGATGGCCTCCATGCCTCTCCCGGGCAC